>CAXITT010000394.1:109585-147877 GCA_964033795.1 Lymnaea stagnalis | reverse complement strand
CCCCCCCCCCCCCCCCATTTGATATTTTAGTTCACTGTTAAGATCCTATCTAAAGAAGATTTTGGCGTCTTTTGTGACTGCTCTCCTTACCGATACACAGTTAAAACAATGTGTTAAAAATAAGGTACAATGATGAATACGAATAAACACATATGAGTACACACAGAAAATCCACCACTTTCTCGTGAAGTAAAAATCTATCTCGTCCAAAAATGAAACCGCTTTTATATTTTATCCCACTGAATGATCTAGAAGTGCCTTACATATTTTTTACCTGTCTAGTTCACTCCCGACTTTGCCACAACATTCTATTAGAACATTATTATTAGTTATTAGCATTAATTGTTTTTAGTTGGTATTGATGGTAAACTAAGTCCAAATCAACGCAGCCTTATTTGGGGTTAGACGGAGTTCACTACATGGGTGAAAGTGACGTAAACACGACTTCTACATAACACTAATATATATATGTATGTATGTATGTATATATATATATATATAGAGAGAGAGAGAGAAAGAGAGAGAGAGAGAGAGAGAGTGTGTGTAAATGTATATGTTTTAAATAAAGTATGTTTTCTTGTAACCTGTATTTTATTTTGAAAATCAACATACATTTGTTACAAATAATATATAAAATGTATGCATCCTTAATGTTTTGTTAGTTTTGAATGGCCATTAATAATTCTATATTCATATTTACGTAATTTCGCATTTCAGATTTATAGAAAATTGAACTAACATGAAGAGTAACCTAATTGGAAAGATTTTAATTTTTATCGTTCAAATCCAATTTTCATGTGGTAAGAAAAATGTTTTTTCTAAAAATAAGTATATATTTTGAAAAATATATGCATGAGCATTATGCTATTAATTTATGTAAGCGCTTATGTATAATAACATTATTTGAATCCTACTTAATTTTAATGTAATGTTAATTATGTAATAATGACTAATAACACATGATCCCCTGATTCTCTATAACAAATAATAAAGATTTGCCTTTTCAAAATCTGACATGAACCATATTTTATCTGGCGACATGGACTTGTATCTTTATCGTACATTTGTAATTTAGATATATTTTAATATTTAAAATAAATGTTATTTGTTAACTAAAAATCGAAATTATTTAGATATTTGTGATTTCATTTTTTTTTTATTTAAATGAAGGAACGGCTTTTCGCATTTTATGTTTACATGTACGCTTATGATTTTCATTTTTATTACAGTGTCTTTTCAGGCACATTAACTTGAACGAATTGTATAGACCGTAATGGAGTTTTTGAATTAGTTTAGAAATCTCATGAAAATCACAAATGTTGGAGGAATGTTAAAATATTATGTTAAACAATAATAATTAATAACATTTTTTAAAACAAAACTAGAAGAATATATTTTACATTCCATCAATCCCTGTGGCATCACAGACCATGTAGGGGTTTGGCCTACCTTACTACTTCCTTCCACTTAGACTTAAGTAATGCTTTTATTTTTCCATGCTTGGATTCCTAGTTGTTGTAGATCTTTTTCCAGATCATCCATTTATCTAAGCCGTTTTCCTCTGGTTGTTTGGTGATACACACTCTTCTCTCCTCGGTGATTTGGCATTATCTCCAAGAGTTCTGCCCAGCGTATCCTACAATTTTTTTTAATTTCTTCCACTAGCAAGGGATCGTGATATAGATTATATAATTCAAAATTTGTTTCGTATTCTCCATACATATTCATCCCTTGTTCATCCATATATTTCCTGATAACTTTTCTCGCCCATGTGTTTAATAGGTTTTCTGCCATTTTTGATAAGAGTCCAAGTTTCACTTTTATATGTAACAATATATCTAATAACAGTTGTATGAATAGTTTTCTAAGTTTCTCTGGTAATGTTTTTACTTTTCAGTATTTTCTAACTACCGAAGTATGCCATGTTGCCGGCTGATGTTCTTTTTATTTCTATTAGTCATTCGTTTCTTTCAATATTTGAATTTCCTAATATATTTGAAATTGTTCACTTTTGCAAAAGTCTGGTTTCTAATTTTAATGGTTCTATCCGTCTGTTGTTCTCTTACCATAGTCATGACTTTGTTGGTTTTTTTGGTTTTGTTTTTTAAAATTTTGGTTGTTATCTTTCAGCCCTGCTATAAGTGATGTGTCTTCTAATTCAATATAGGATTTTGATATGTCCTTAATACATTTCACCAGCAGTGCTGTGTCATCAGCATATGCGATATTCTGAAGGCGTTGTCTATAGAGAGTGTCCGTTGTTTGAGGGATTTGGGTTTCACTCAGAAATAATCCTGTTAGTGTTCCTTTGGGTGTCGATGTATATACTTATTAAAACTCTCTACAAAATTAGGTTAAAACGCATACAGTGAGTCCTCTCTTAGGGCTCATCTGATCTAAAACTCCCTTGAATAGTCACCTTCATTTTGCTTTTTGACTTGTTGAATGTTACATGTCTCCGTTGTTAGTTGGGCATGTCAAACTCCAGCACAGTCTTACATACATTAAAAAAAGTATCTCAGTTTTCAGTTGCATTTTTATTTTATTTCTTTTAAGTTTTAAAGAATGGAAACATGTTCCAAAAATAAAAGATCTTCCATTCCAGGCAGTACAGGTTTCAACACACATTTCAAGAAAGTAAAAGCCAGAAATGTGACCATGATGACATTCCTCAATCTCACTGCCGATAGCAGGATTTCGTGTGCAGCTCAATGTGCCAGGAATCGTGTTGGCTGTTACAGTTACACCTACGACAGCATCAAATGTGTTCTAGGTAGTCACATTCCTGTATGTCCATTCTGACTTTTTAGGGCAAAGTAAAAGTTTATTAAAGTATTTCCATTTTTTAATTCTACCAATTATTTATAATGTCCTTATCGTGATTTTTTTTATTTGTTTTAGATGTCGATGTTGTACATATATGCATTTTAAATTATAGTATAATTTTAATAATTCTTGTTCATAACATAGTCACCAGCTGGTACTCTATACGCCTTCAGGGAATATGTTATCTTTGTAAACTAGATTATTCTTTAATATTTACTCATAAACGTGCAAAGAAGTGAAGTTGAAAATTCAATCGAAAGCAAAAAAAAATTTTTTAAATACATCCACCTCCGGTTTTTTTTAAATTTCGTCTATCTAGTCAAAAATAAAAATGAAATATTTCAAAAATTTCCGTTGCAATTTGAGCAACGTCATTCTTACTTTAGATTCCAATACTGTAGGGTTTTAAATCTTTTTGCTAAAAACCCAGAACATAAAATCCAAAGCCCTGAGACGATAAAATCTTTAAGATAACATAAGCCTCAAATGAAATTTCGTGAAACTTTTATCTTTAAAAATTATAATAAAAATATTGAAAAAAATTATTATTATTTTTTTTTTAATTTCTTCTTGGCGTTACATATAGGCTCGTGGCTAATACCATCAAACACAATGCTAGACGTCAACATACATCCGTACACTGTCGGTGCATTCTGTAACATAACAGAACACTTCCAGGTTTTAAAGAACGGGTCGTCAAGTGCTTGTGTCAGGGTATCAAGCGATATGTTGAACTTCAGTGACGCGCGGGCAGCGTGTCAAGGTCAGTCAGTAAAGTTCTAGATCTTTATTAAAACTCTAATCTTAAAATGATGATAGTGTTCCCTGATGAGGAAAGGTGACACTTATAACGGTGACCTGTTTCCTGTCGTCCTTATTTAAGTTAATTTATAATAGTCAAGATTAATTTATTTATTCACATAGCGCTTTGGGAGAAGTTATTTTGTGAGTGGGGTATACGCTGCTTTCTTGACAAGTTTATTAAAAACGTATTTAATGAGAAACGATCAATTCTCACACTACTACTAGAATAACAGAGTGCTAATAATTTGTTTTGCGCTTTGATATTTTAAAGATATTGAAGTTTTTCGTTGAAATGTGAATAGTGTCACGCGTTATCATGTCAAGACAACTCAGTATTAATGGCGAAAACTAGGTACTTGAATATCTATACTCGCTCTGCCCAGCCATTTTTTTTTAATTGTGAGATCTTCAGTCGGTGAGAATTTAGAGGCAAATTTATGGGCTATTTTTTTTTTAAAATAGGTCTGAATATTTTACTATTAATTTTTTATAAAAAATAATTTAAAGCAATTTTTATCTTTTTCTTTCTAACCTTTTAAAAATAACACATTCATATCATATTATAATATATCCTATATTCATTTATATGATTTCATTTCAGCGTTTGGTATTGGTGTAGACCTATACACCATGAAATATGTCGCCAAGTATTACATGATAGCGGAATCACTTAAAAGATTAAACAAAACTGTTTGGGTTGGGTTAGATGATAGGGCGGATGAAAATGTTTACAAGTTTGTAGATGACGGCTCGGTGTTAACCTCACAGTTAAGGAAGCTGATTTTCGCTCCAGGTACAACAATTGTACAAATTCGATTATGAGTAGTACAGTGCAAATTGAAAATAAATGAAAACTTTTTTATAACAATGTTCATAACAAGTAAGATTTGGATTCATAAGGTATTCGTTTATATAATATATTTTAATTTAAATGTGCACCTTTCTCTGCCATGACTAAATAGTTTATTGCATCATTTATGTCAAATGGATCTACTTACTCATATAACATACACTCATTATTGGTATATGTCTTTCAACAGTAGTATAAATTAATATTTGCATGGATTTTCTTTACGTTCTTGAAATGGTAAAAAAAGAAATTTTATTGATGCTGATAAGAGAAAAACGCACAACAATATGTTAGAACAACAGACTTTTGATATAGTAATCATAAAATTAGCATCATTTTTAAAAAAATACTTTCATAATTTCAGAAACCTAAATATAATTGTCTAATATTCAAAGAAAAACTTTTTAATCATATTTATCTATATATTTATATTTACATATATATATATATATATATATATATATATATATAATCATAACAGGAGGGATTTCAATAATCAGGATTTGACAAGAAAAATAGCATCATTATTAGAAAATGCTGAGTCTTTCCCCGACCATACATGATAAATGATATGACGCAATACTTTACATTTCAGTCGATCCACTGATTAATTATTTGTATTTTCTCTTTCAGGTGAGCCCAACAATAATGGTAACGAAGACTGTATCTCATTCTACCGAGACGGGTCAGGCTTTAACGATAATAAATGTAATGACTTGGCGTATTACGCCTGCGAACGATCTCTAAATATAACATTTGATCTGTAACCAGTACACAACTCTACATTTCAGTGACCAAAACGCGTTTATATATTTTTTAAAGAAAATATATGGTTTTTGATATGTCAAAAACAAATTCGCATAAAAGGTGAAGTGGGCATTTTACGACAAAAGCTGAAGTTTCTCCGAGGCGCGCAAAACGAGGTTTATATTTCTAATATCATTGTACAGATTTTTAAAGGGCACATGATTATACTAAGTGGACCTCCCTATTCGCTTTTCCCAGCGCCTAGAAAGACCTTACTCCGATTAAGATATTGAAACTAAATCACCGTAAATATTATGGACACACAGATTCACACACAGTTGTATCTGTACCATTAACGCCACCACCACCACCCCCCCCCCAATTCATTGTCTGTCTCTCTAGCTCTATCACACACACTCACAACACTACAAACCACAAATACCCATAAATATATTAATGTATTTAAAATATATAATTTAAATCAACTGGTTTAAAATGAAATACAAATTTTGAGATAAAAACCCCATCAATGCTCCCCAAAATGCTCGAGGAAAAAAAAATCACAATGCACATCAGTTTAGTGAAAGTTAAAAATCTCTAATACAAATAAATAAATAAATAAATATGTATATATATATATAAATGGGCTATACTGTCATAACCCAAAGGGGAGACATGATTTAAGTACGTTCGGATTCCTAAAAACAATCATAGTAATTTTCTTTGATTTTACGGACATCGAATAAATTTAACTGTGCAACAAATAGTTTAAATCCACTTTTTTTGGTGTAAAAGTTTAAGTATTTATTATTATAAATTACAAATAAATTTAAAGTATCAAGCAAGGAATTATTTTCAGCATTTTGTAAGGAATTTAAAAATTATGAAAAAAATTATCAATACAAATATTATGATCTAAGAATTGCATCATAATCTCATTTATCTGAAAAAAAACAACATCTGTTTATCTTAGTGCGTATTTTAGTGCGTTGTTAATATTTCCAAATAAAAAACAAATTATTTGATCTAAATAATTACACAAATGACATCAAATCGCTATTGCCTATTTTAGCCACAGCTCCAAGTGTCTTTGATTTTATAACCGCGCGTAACAAAAAAGATCACATATTTTCTATTTCTTAAAAGTAAAATTAATAAAAATAAGAGATAGCTTTTTAACTTGATTACATTTGCTAAAATTTTAATACAACTTTAGCTTTGTATTTTAACATATTTAATACGTTTTCACTTTGTATTCTTTCTAAAAAAAAATATTTTATGAAAGCAATAAAGTATTAAACTCCTAACCTTTACATATACTTTTAATACGAAAATACCGTTTAATGCAATCAGTGCAGCGAAACTGCATATCCAACCAGCATTCACTAATGCACTTATCAATCATCCAAATAAGAACAAAACTGATAAAAGTGGCAAAAATAGTTTTTGCGTAATAAGGGGGTTGAAATATCGTGGATGATTTTTCTAATTTCTTTAAAACTCTGTTTGGTGGGGGGGGGGGAAGTAATACGATAATTTCATTTGCCCAAGGCAGCACACGATGCGCCTCAGAATGAATTCGATAAATAATTAAACTTCTTAGGCACATATATATCTGGGGTAGAGACTGACCGAATTTCGGCTTCGGTTTCAGCGCCGAAAGTGGCCGTTTTATCACTTTCGGCCAAGTTTCGGTTTCGGCCGAAACTGAAAAGTTAACTTTTGGCTTAATTTCGGTTTCGGCCGAAAGAGAAAAGTTAACTTTCTGGTTTTCTTCGGTTTCAGCCGAAATTAAATTAGACTTTCGGCCATCCGGCCGAAAGTGACTCAGGTTTTTGGTCATCTAATACTCAGCGAAAGTGATATTTAACAACAAACTAAGTGACATTTAAGAACAAACTAAACGATCTTTAACAATCTAAGAGATCGTTAATAACAAACTAAACGGTCTTAAAGAACAAAATAAACGATTCTTAAGACCGAACTAAATTATCTTTAAGAACAAAACAAATGATCTTTAATAGTAAACTAAATAATTTATAAGAATAAACTAAACGATCTTTAACAATTGACTAAATTTTAAAATCCTATCTTCCTCACTAGCACAGTGGTATGTTCCCTGCTCACGCTTCAAAAAACCTTATTTTTTTTGTGTGCGCAACAACGGAAAAAAATATCTCTATATATAATTAGCTAGGAAAGGTCAAACAAGACGGGTCTAACAAGAAGCAGGCTATATATAGGTATGCCAAAGTGTGGTTCAAATATGAGTTCACTAGAGCGCAAAATATAATTCCCAATAATACGCTAAATGATATAAAAAAAATGTTAATAACGCAATTGCGTTTGGTGCGTAATATTTTCTTTTCGGAAAAGAAATCGTCTAAATTTAGATATTGTGTAAAAAATATTCGTTTTAAAAGTGGTTTGGACGAGAATATTAATATAGTTCATGGGCGTGAAATAAAAAGATTGCCATGACGTATCATGGGAGAAGGGGTGTAGCAAATATTGGGATTCTTTTAAATGTGCGTTACTTGAGTTCGTGTTTTGTCAAGTACTAGATGTAAAGTTCACGCATTGCTGTCGCCAATGTTTGGTGGGTTATATCTAGTATTTTATATTTAAAAACTTCTTATAAAACGTAATTAAAACACAAACACTTTTGTTTTCTTTGAGTCGCATAGCAACGCATGCCGGGTAATCGCTTGTATATCTGTCATCCGTCCGTCACAATGTGACGATGGAGTGGGCTTCGGAGGACGAAATTCACATGGCCTGGGATTAAACTTCAAGGATTATTTGCTGGTTCCCAACAGCAAATCGCCTCTCTCAACGCCACTGGATAACCCAAGGGAACATCATTGGATGATACAGCTTGGCACCAGGGACGTCGCAGGAGTTGTCGGAATGTTTCATTGTATCAATGTTATCCTCCTTTCGGGACTCCATCTCCGGGTTTGATTTCAGAGTTTCCTTCTCTTAGATGAGTTGCCGTCCAAGGTTAACGAGCCCCATCTACCCGGGGTGCTGGTGGTCTTTTTTCTTGACTGGGCTCTGGCTGGAATTGAACTCCAGACCACCAACTTGAGATTTGCTCAGTTTACACTCGGCCACCCAGCACCTTGTATATAAGGATGAGGTATGCTTGTATTATTATTATAAATTAAAAATACATTCTATACAACAATTAAAGAATTATTTTGTGTATTTGATCTGAATGTGATAGTTGAGGCATTCGTTTTATGTTTTTTTATCAAAGTTATGTATTACTGTTATTAATTCGTTAGTAAATTTATTGGTAATACGCACTGCTTTCTATCGTGAGAAATTTATCTCTTATGTTAATGTTATGGCTCGTTTAAACACTGCATAACAAAAGACGATAAAATAGAGAAATACAATAGGAAAAATACGACACTGAAAACAAGTCTAATTACAATTAATAAGATGTATTTAAGTATTGATATAATTACAAAACAAAAGAAATGTAATTACAATTATTATATACTTACATGGTACGGGATCTCTTGTTCCGGTACACAGTTAGTACAATGTGCCAATTACTAATTTAAAATGATGAATACGAATCAACACATAAAAGAACCAATATAATAATACACTTGTCTCGTGAAGTCAAAGAATATCTCTCTCAATCTCCGTCCCTTAATGTTATCTGAACCCCATGTATATGCAGCGTAAGACGCATTCCAGAAACGACTTAGACATTGTTTACTTTTCTAGTCCACTCGGAAACTTTCCACAAATTACTAGAATAACAGATTAATTATTTTTATTTCGTAGTGATAGTAATGAAAGGCTAAGATCAAAGGAAATAGGTCGCACCTAATACAATCGCAGCGTCTGCTAAATTGGTCATTCAGAGTTTACGGCATGGGGAAATGTGACGAAAACACGTCGTATACATAAAAATGCAAAACGAAATATTAACTAGCAGAGGCAAGGCCTTTAGCGTTATTTACCTCAGAGACGTCAAGTTGGAAACATTAAGGACACATGAGAGCAGGCTGAGAACAAAAATCCAAGATCGGAATTGTGTATACCGGTACAGTATAAAATATAATGATGCTGAGTAATTTAACTACGAATCAAGGGTAAACAACACATTTTTCGCCACTAGCTCAAGTACCAGTCACAAAATGTATAGTTCTGACCCAAAAGACGTTGCAATACAAACAAAAAGAGGATGAATGTTACAAAATTGCTAGTTTTTTGTGTTTGTTTTATCTCAATTAGTTAAGTACAGTTTTACATAGATTATTTTGCTGACTACTCATTTTTTCATATTTAGGCCAATCTTACCTGATATACGGTCATTAACCCGAGTACTGATAGCTAAACAGATTCTTATCATTACTAGAATAAATGACCCGATATTATTGGGATAATAATGATAGGTCCTTTGCGTAAATTTCTAAGTCCTATGGCAAAAAAATATTACAATTCATAGCTTTAAACATATAATGCTATTTTCATTTCTAACATGATTAAGTTCTGAGAAGTAATTATTTGCAATATGAATATATGCCTACCTTACTCCCTTTCACGCTCCTAAACTACTTTTTCCCCTCGAAACATGACCTTAAATTACCCAGTCTAACTTATCACTACTTATATCACCTTTGTCATTAAAGGAGTTAATTGAGGGACGATTACTACCTTAGAGAAATACTTTAGATTTACCCATGTTCGTGCCCTTGAATTACAACTTTTTTTCTCAGTAAATTGTTTAAAAAAATTAATCTTAAATTTACATCAAAAACTATATATTTGATATAAGTTTATTTTATATGACAGCAATTCGATATGTATTGATATCTTCATCAAAAATTTAAACATACTTATGCCTTAAAAAAAAAGTATATATTATCAGAGACTCGTAAAACAAATAATTATTTTATCTAAAGAAGAATCTCCCAACCATTTTTCACGCCTAAAACAGACTTGAGTATCTTTTAAAAAATTTAAATTCTTCATCTCATAAAAATACACACCTCTTTACTTTTTGTAAAGTAAAATCAAAAGTATATTTTCATTTTTTTGAAAGTAAATATTAAACCATCTCTATTTTTCAAAATTATTTTTTCAAGTGTGTAAAATGATTGGGTTTTGATATTTAAGGGTATGCTTTTATAAATGTAACGCCATTGATTTTCTTAATTGGTAAACATGTGTTTATTTGTAAAAAGAGAATTAAAAATCTATTTTTTCACAAATGTAATACCATATGATTTAAATATATTTTAATTCACGTGAAAATGTACACATCCTATTACCTACCTTCGATATGAATGTACCCAAGAAGGTTGATTATTTATCAAATTCACTCCTTTATTTTGAGACGTATCTTGTGCTGCCTTGAGCAAAATCAACATATACATATTAATAAATATTTGTAAAAAGAGAATGTGGCATCTCTTTTTTTCACAAATGTAATAACATAAGAGTTAACTATACTGTCATGCACGTGAAAATATTCACATCCCATTACCCACCTCCGATATGTATGTACCCAAGAAGGTTAATTATTAATTATATCCATTCCTTTATTTTAAAACTTATCTTGTGCAGCCTTTAGCAAAATGAACATATAAATATTTGTAAAAAGATAAAGTTGCATACCTTTTTCACAAATGTTATACCATAGGATTTATATATATCGTCATCCTTGTAAAAATCTACACATCCTATATCCTACCTCCGATGTGTATATACCAAAGAGGGTTAATTATTTATCCAATTCATTCCTTTATTTTGAGACGTATCTTGTGCTGCCTGGGGCAAAGTGAGAAACCCCTCCCCACCCAGATTTAAATAAATTTAGAAAATCTTTCACCGGATTGTAGTCCTTTCCATACCCATACTAACATATTTTAAACTTCATATGGTTCGTTCTTATTTGTATAAGTTATAAGTGGATTAGTGAATGCTATTTGGCTATGGAAGTGCGCTGCACTGATTGGCTGAAACTGTATTTTCTTATTAGAATTATATTTAAAGGTTAGAATTTATTACGTTATAATTTTAATAAAAGTATATTTTTTGGAATAAAAAAGCAAAACTTTTTAAATGATAAAATATTCAAAGCTAAAATGTGTGTTTTATTAACAATTCAAAAAGCAATCAATTGTATTTATTAAGTCTACTTTTAAAAGGGAAAATACTTTATCAGTTTTGTCAAGCACGGTTATTAAATTTAAAGGAACCTAAGAGTTTCTGCAAAATAGGCTATTCGCACTATGACGTCATTCGCATGCTTATTTAGAACAAATTAATTTAAAATTTTATTTCGCAATGTTAACAACGCACTAAAAGATGCACTAAAAGCGACTGATGCTTGGCATTTACCGATAAATGTGATTACGGTGTAATTCTTTGATCATGATTTTTTTATTTATTTTTTTTTTTCATAACTTTCAAACACATATAAATTGCTTAAAATAGTTCCTTAGTGGATACTTTAAATGTATTTGTAATTTATAACAGTAATATTTAAACTTTTACTAAAGTAAAAGCGGATTTAAAATATTCTTTTACACATTTAAATTTATTCGATTTCCGTAAAATAATAGAAAATAACTAAAAAACAGTTCTCCCTTTTGGCGTTATGTGAACCGAGCTCATTCTTATATATATTTTTTTTTCTATTTTGACGTGCACATAAAATAACCACTATTTTTAAATGTCCTTTTCAATAGTCCCGGCCACAGAGGAATGTATATTATGAGTTCAGTAACCTTCGTATATTTGAATATGGATATGTATGTGTACTGATTTGTGTCAATATCCATCCATTCATGAATGAGTATAATGACCTATAGAACTTTCTGGAAGATTCTAGATTAAAATTAATATCTTCCTCCAAACGTGTAAAAAATTTCTTTACAAAGTAAATATTTTTCCAAAAAAACTCTGAAAAGGTATACAACTAAATGCATTACTATAACTATAGTTAAAAGCGGAGTACTGGGGCCCATTCAATTAGTGTACCGAATTAGTTTTGCCTGAGATGGGGCCCTATAAAATCAGTCAAGTAAATTCTGCAGTTAACATTCAAAATTTGTCCCAGTAAAATCGATGTGATAATGCCGTAGAATTTATTAAACTTTCTGGAAAACTCTAGATTGGACCTCGTTTCATTTTTGCGTATGTAAAACTAAATAAATATCAATAGGCTTAGACAACACTTGAGGTTCTATGTGAATTCATGGATATATGCCTAGGTTAGTAGCTTTAATCTTAATTGTCCGTCTTGAAATTTTGGTGGATTTAAAACCAATAATATCCAATCCATGCAAACCTATCTAGATTTTTCTAGACAGATCGATAATTTTGAAAAAGCGTTATCAATGACACATTTAAACCGATTTTAATCGATTTTAATGGGAATAATTTTAAATTTTAACTCCATGTTTTATCTGAATTATTTTTATAGAGCCCCTACTTCTCAGACATAACTGAAAAGCTACTTTATTAAATGGGCCCAAGCCACAGCCCCTATTTCTATTGGAATGTACTATAGTTATAGTTTTATACAAATTATTTGTACTATTTCGCATTCGAAAAATAAGTACTTAAAACAAGCAATTTTTTCACGTTTCATGAAGGATATTATATTTATCTAAAATGTTCCTGAAGCTTCTATTTTATTCTATGGGGATATATAAAGGTATAGTAAAGCTTATTTTCGAAACGAAAAAAATTGCACTGAGAATGATCCTATAGAGGAACAGGATCCTATTGGGGAACGAAATCCAACAGTAAACCGGAACCCTTCGGTAACGCGATCCCATCGGGTAACGGGATCAAACCAAGATTGGAATCCTGTGGGGAAATGGTGTAAAATTGGAAAAGCGGGCCCCCTCTTGGAACGGGATACAACAGAGGATGCAATCATCCGATCGGAATCCACAGAGATCGGGATCCCACTGAGATCGAGATACTGTGGGGATCGGGATAACACAGCAAACTGAATTTCCCTGAATCCGGAGCGACATGAAAAAGGGATCCCACCGGGATAGAGATCACATGAGGGATTGTGACTGAGTCGGGATCGGTATCAGAATGGGAATGGGGTCCTAATCTGATCTGGGTCCCAATAAAATCCCGGGCCACGCCAGATTTATTAGCAGGTATATAAATATTTATATATATATATATAACTAGAAATATATTTAATACATTTTATTAAGTGAATGTAAACTTAATACTAGCACTCCTAGGCTTGTCATGCCTCATGCAACGCTATGATAGACGTGTACTAGGCTGGAGCTTGTTCCTCCTTGTAGTGTAACTCGGGCTTAAATTTTATCCTTTGAGAATATCCTTACATTAGACTGTAAATGGCCATAAATCGATTCATTCCTACACATCTAGATCTTTTAAACCAAAATCATCAGATAACTTTTGCCTTTTAAAAGAATGTTACATTGTGAAGCATAAAACTCAGGAGGCTCCTACATCAGAATGAATGTAGACGCTGTTTGTTTCAATTTAATTATCATAGAAATGAACAAAATCAAGTGAGCTGACATTGCACTATTTTTGTTATTTTCAAGGCAGTAGCAAAAGGACACTAACGCGATAACACGATTTGATTTTTTTTTCTTATCTGTCACTGAAAACTATTTTATGAGTGCATGAAGACTTTATTTGCGTTATACAGACGACACTTTGGTGGATAAATAAATCTCCAATGGAAAATGTTTAATTTTGTTCATTGTTTTAAAATTTTCATTTGATAAGAAAATTTTTGAATCTTTAATAATGATACATTCAAAATTATACATTCATAAATATTTATTTAATTAATTTTTGTAATCGAATGTTTTATTATAAATGTAATTATTGCCAACTTAATTTTGTAAATTGTTCAATCGTTGATAATTATACTTAATTAAACTGAATTATAACATTCACATTCTGGGACCGAGCTTTCGCTCTTTAATGGCACCGGAAAATTAGGAACATGCCTGCCTCTTCTGCTGGGCATTAACGTAAATAAGTGTCTCGAGATGGTTGGCTTGGAGCACTCCAGTCATACCAGTCGCTAGCGCGCTAAGCTCTCGGCTAGTAGGTGCTCGATCGTCTCCGACGCCTGTCCACAATGACGGCAGCTCGGGTCCCACAGTGGGTTTAACCTATTCGGGTAGTTACGGGTGGAGCAATGCTCTGACCTCATCTACGTGATGGGGCGCTGCTGGTGGCGTTTAAGACACCAACACTAATCGCCCTTGTGGTTAGTTTTGGGCATGGCTCGGTAAAGTTTACGGGCTGTGGATCATTATTTAGTCCATTCATCATGGAAGAGGTCCTTAATCCAGGCCTTGGCCTTCAGTTGGGTCATTGGTCGGTTAGGTTGAGGCTGGGAAGAGCAATGTCTCGCAAGATAGTCAGCTTTATCCTGTGGGGGGGGGGGGTTGACCCTGTACATCCTGGGATCCATTGAAGGGTCACTTAATTAAACTTAACAATTTTATTCTTCAAAAACGTCAGTATTTTAAAATAGAAATGTATCCATAAAAACATTTGGATAAAATTAACCGGGGAACAACACAAATTTAATTGAAGAAAAAAAAAGAATTGAGTTTATTTTAAAACCGCCTGTATCAAGTCCATTAAAAGCTTAATAGATAAAATACATAAATGTATATGTTTATTGTTTGCTTTGGGCAGTATTTCTTTTAAATTTGAAAATCTCTCTCTGTCTCTTTCTCTCTCTCTCCCTCTTTGCATTCTCATTTCTCGAGTTAGCCGTACAAACTTTCCATATAACAATGAAAATGAATAAAGTATCTGACCCACACACCACAGTGGTGCCTATAGAACTATCTGTGTGTACCATCAGTCGCCTTTATGGTGCCGTCATCTGCTATGTCAATATCAACTTCTACAGTTTTTACTATCAAGTGAAAGCAAAAAAAAAACTGCACTTTATGTGATTCTTGGTTAGATCGAAATTCTATAGCACCGAATTTAAATCTCCACGGGCCCTTTCGTAGGCATACTTTGTGTTAATATATTGTTATTTCTTAAATTCATATTTTAAAAAAAAATAATAATAATAAATACTGAAAGTTTTTTTTTAATTTTTGTGTATTTTGTAAATTAAAAAATAAAACAAAATTGACTTTATATTGAAATAGAATTCTTGGTAAATGCTACTAAATAAGTTTTTTTGCATACAATTAATATTAACTATCATTGCATTTCGTTATAAATCTGAAGCTTATGAATTTAATTAAAACATTTTTAAAAAAATTATCTCGATGAATAACATATGTAAATGTAAATATTGCATTAAATTATTCACAGATGTTCGCTTAAGTTTTTGTAATGTCAACATTCAACATTTCAACCTATTTTATTTGAACGGAATACATTTTTAAAAATTAAGGCCACTCGTATTGGAGGATGAAAGTATACTTAAAATCTATTATTAGATATTAGTGTCTCTCGCCAGGGTCCACAGCGTCAAGGAATGAACACGATGTTCTGTTATACTCGAATGGTTCTTATTGTGATGATCGGGCCTACTTTACCTACCTGACCTATGGCAACGTCTCAACGTGTCTCTCTTTGTCCAGCGTAAAACTTAACTACTTAAACGCTCGGATGGCATGTCAATGTAAAATATTAAATTTCAAAGTATATATATTTTTTTTTAAACAGACCATTTTTATCAACTTTTCCGAAATAGATATATCGTTTTTAAATTAAATGATAAATTATTTCACAAAAATGTTCGTTGTATATAAGAAAGAAGAGTTTATGATTTTTTAAGCAATTTTTATATTTAGTATTATTTTTTTTAAATAAGCAATGCAAAAAAATTAAGTATCAAATTAATCGAAACACCCATTTGAAGAAGGCGTCTTTCATTTTACATCTTTATAGACCAGATGTTTGTTAGGAATGGAGCCGCTAAAACAAAGAAATGAAGCCCCTGGTGGAAAGCAGAATGAAACCTTCGTTTGAAACTGCCATCAGTTAAATCTAAAATTTAAAAAATAAGTGTGTACAATTGCAATCACACGTTACAATTTTAACATTCATAAATTAGTGTCTGTAATTTTAGTTCATATTTCAATCTCCACCTACGTGACACTACTACTAAACCTTTTTAATTAGTAAAGCACATGGTAGAGGAACTTTAGTAGTTGCCCATAGAAATATACTCTAAAAAGTGATCCACAAGTCACAAAATTTAGAAACACTGGTTTACACCATGCAAACATCTACCATTCACTCGCAATCAAGTCTAAGTTCTCTTACATAATACAATTTGTGACTACCATGCTTAAGTGCTTAACTGTAAAACCACAATCTTAAAAAAACTCCAACGATAATGCATACACGTTGAATAATGAGCCCTTCTACCGTACACATCCTATTAACATATAAAGATTGCAATCGCTCTCTCCTTTAAACTCATCCCTACACAATAGTCTCTAAGATATTTATAGAAGCCGAATCAAGAAACAGATGTACTTGCTAGTAGATCGTAAAACACAGCTTTTATAGCAATCCACTGACATTATTTGGCTTCCCGCATACTTTCTAGGCAGAATTCATTTTCTTTTAACGTTAACTGTATAGCGCAATAATGGTCCATGATTTCTTAAGTTTATTAGTTAATGCAAGTGCTATGAATTGGAAAGATGTATACAACTATAAATCTATTAGCCCTATGGAAGTGTAGAATATTGGAGGACTGAGATAACATGGAAATAATCAAAGATTTCCCACTTGGCAAGATGCACACGCACTTTACAGACGCACACATTTCGAGAATTACATTGTTTCAAAAATATATAAAAGAAGTAATACATATTTTTTTTTAAATATTCCAAATTCTTTATAAACATATCCTTATATACGACCCTACAAACAATGGTTTTCATACAAATTCTTTACAAAGATTAATATCGATCAATGAGGGGTGGGATGAACACTAACAGAACAAGCATACAAGTCAAGTAACACACTTTATAAGAAGCCCAAGTAGTGCTCACCCACTTCCCCAAAACTTCATGAGGTACATTTTTTTCACGTCTTTGCACTATAGTAATATTCTCATGACCTATCATTAGATTTAATTCACTAACCGGTTCAGAAAAAAGCAAAAAACATACTACGCGCCAAAGGCACTTTTTAAAAAGTATCTTCATCCAGCACAGTTGTCGGGAATTTTATTTTATAAAAGCAGCGTCATGTTATTACCTTCATCTTCCCCTTGACAAAATGGTGATTTTCTGGAGTTGGGGTGTGGGTTTGGAAAATTCGATAGAAAGTGTTGTGATCGGCAAAAGGATACGTGCCAAGTTCCATCTCGCGAGGTGGACGGTAAGTCGGTCAATTAGTCGTCCGAAAATTTTGCCGGTCCACCATCCAGTGCACCACTCAGCCATCCACGAACAAAAGCAAATGAAACTACGTGTCCAAAGAAAGCTTGGGATGTAGACAAAAAAATTGGCGCGTTCTGAGCCATCTATACAAACACACGGTGTAAAATATACATTGAGTATACAGGCACAAGGTAGGTCCCATTTAAAATCAATGTGTTATTATAAACTGTTCCATGGACGCGGAGTCATTCACTTTAGTTTACCATCAATTTGTTATTAGGAACTGTTCCATAGATACTGAGTCATTAAGTTTAGTTTAACATCAATACGCTATGGGGAACTGTTCCATTCACACGGAGTCATTCAATTTAGTTTACCATCAATATGTTCTTAAGAACTGTTCGATGGACACTGAGTCATTCATTCACTTTAGTTTACCATCAATATGTTATTAGGATTGTTCCATGGGCACGGAGTCATTAATTTTTTTTACCATCAATATGGATTTAGGAACTGTTCCATTGACACAGAGTCATTCACTTTTGTTAAAAGCTGAAACGGAATATTGGTTGGTACTCTTTTATTGTGCGTCATATTTCTAGCACCACTTGTACGTTTTGCAATAAACACCTTTACTTACTAAGTTTTGTTGTATTTTTTTGTTTAATTAGCATGCATGTAAGGAATCACGTATCTGACAATTTACGAGTTAAGTCCTAGAGTACATAATGTAAAATAAGAAATTTAATTATAAATTTAAATACTCTTAATGAGATAAAGATATCTTGCAAAATGTCAGAAAACGTGACTTGAAGTATATGACAAACATGATACTAAAAAAAAAATGTATGAAACCAAATTTTTTTCTCAGTGAAAAATGTAAGAATTTTGATCTATGCTCTAGCTATTTGGTCGATTTTTTTTCTTCAATTATAATATGGATATCTTAAAGTGACATTCGTTTACATTACCGTGCACTTAAGAAGAACGATCCTTGACTGGTCATGCACCATGGATCGCCTCGTTAGTTTCGTGCTGGGCTTGAGCTGTTAATGTGCTTCGGGCTGCGTTGTTTGCCTTTTAGAATATGGTTACATTCAAATGTCAATATCTTTATATCGATTTATTCCTACAAGAGTTGACCTGAAAGAAATATTTTAAAAAAGTCAGCTAAATAGGCGTTAAAGCAAAAGAATGCATTATTGGACATGCAGTTTAAAAGATGCGTAGAACATAATGCTGAATGTGAATGTACTAGTTCGTTATTCCAATTCAGTTGTAACTAATGTTGAAATGAACATAATAAAATAAAAAGAAGACATTGGAATATATATCTGGGTTTTTTTTTCGGCAGAATCATATGGACGTTTCTGTTGTAACATGATTTGATGCTTTAAAATCGTTTAGTGGAAATTAATGTATGTGTGTATGAAGCCTTGCTTTACCTTATACAAGAATTTTAAAGTCAAAATAAACCTCTCTTATAACAGATGAATAATTTATCAAGTGCAAGTGTAGCATCAAGTGAGTATACAATTAAAAATTAACTATATGAATAAGAAACATATTTTGTTATCATTATATATTAAAATTTAAAATGCGAATGAAAGTTAAAGCTACTGCAATTTATCTTTTTTTAATAAAGCGATTTAAACTGTGTAGGCTTGTTTATTCATGAAAAGGTTTCTTGGCCTTACTCTTACATTTCGCTTTAGAAAACCTTGGAAGTGTATAGAATAACTAGGAAGTGTATAGGATACCTTGGAAGTGTATAGAATGACAAGGAAGTGTATAGAATACCTTGGAAGTGTATAGAATACCTTGGAAGTGTATAGAATACCTTGGAAGTGTATAGAATACCTTGGAAGTGTATAGAATAACAAGGAAGTGTATATAATACCTTGGAAGTGTATAGAATGACAAGGAAGTGTATAGAATACCTTGGAAGTGTATAGAATAACAAGGAAGTGTATAGAAAACCTTGGAAGTGTATAGAATACCTTGGAAGTGTATAGAATACCTTGGAAGTGTATAGAATACCTTGGGAGTGTATAGAATACCTTGGAAGTGTATAGAATACCTTGGAAGTGTATAGAATACCTTGGAAGTGTATAGAATACCTTGGAATTGTATAGAATACCTTGGAAGTGTATAGAATACCTTGGAAGTGTATAGAATAACTTGGAAGTGTATAGAATAACAAGGAAGTGTATAGAATACCTTGGAAGTGTATAGAATAACAAGGAAGTGTATAGAATAACAAGGAAGTGTATAGAATACCTTGGAAGTGTATAGAATACCTTGGAATTGTATAGAATACCTTGGAAGTGTATAGAATACTTTGGAAGTGTATAGAATAACAAGGAAGTGTACAGAATAACAAGGAAGTGTATAGAATACCTTGGAAGTATATAGAATAACTAGAAAACATGTTTGTGTCACCATTAAATTCGTTTTTAATAGTAAGAGACAGCAACATCTGATAATATGATAGATGCCACGTGAAAACTCTTTTCTGTGTATGAAACGAGCTTTCCTTTTTTCTTTTTTTTTCGTAAATGGGAAAATGTGATAAAGGAATAATATCCCAGGGTTTTGCACAGCACATGTGGTAAGACTTGTATTCTTTTCTTAGCTTCTGTGCCAGTACTAGCTACATATCTGTAGTAACAGTATTACAGTAATATTTCGTCCACCATGTCTTCAGTTTGCTAGTTAGGTGGTTCCTATAATGTTTCGATTCCTGGCGCTTATGCAAAATTTTAGGTTTTCATCATTATTTGGCCACCCTCTAAGATACTACACTTCAGTTAAGTGCCTTTTTATTCTATTCTGTCTTTACACTTGTTTGTTCGCTGCGGAGGAAATGCTGCACCTTAGGCGAAGCCTCAAAATTATGCCACTTGATATGTAGGAAAAGTGTCTCCCGAGGTGGAAAAGTAAAAAAATACGATTTTTGCAGCACCCCCCCCCCCTTTTTCCGCATTTGATATTTTAATTCACTATTTTGAAGATTTTCGCACCCTCGGTGACTTCCCTCTTTGCCCTAGTCCCATGGCTCTACCCGGGGGCAAAATGGGGCCTAAAGCGACGCGGCATATATTACGGGGACCACTGGACTGGTCAAACTATAGGCGGAATAAGAACTCGACAAGGTTTTTTTTATTTATGTTACGGCACTACTATCCATAAACAAAAAAATTCACTTAGGAAAATAGAAACAAAAATGAACATCAAAAGAAATTGAGGACAAATTGGTATTTCTGTAAGAGAGGCTTTGATTTTCGCCAAATTGCCATATGGTACCAACAATGTAAATTAACGTGTTTTTATTCACCCCCATGAGCTGGTGTATTAGTATAAGAAATCAGTGCCATTATGCATAGATATGATGTGTCTTAACCTGCGTGTATTCTTCAAAGTACGTGTCTTGTTCGTTAGAATAAAGACGTTCACTGAATCTATCAGATAATCTCCTTCTCTAAACTAAATTGTAACTGCATTTTGCGACCTGGGGTCAAAATAAGTTTCCAGTGTTTGTATAAGTCCTAAGTGTTCCGTGCTTACGATAACATAAAAAAGAATATTGATGATTATTATAATTAAATTGAAAGATAGGGGCTTTTTGGATAAGTTTCAAATAAAGTTTTTCTTTAAGTCAACGATTTAAATGTATATATATATATAAATATAAATATATAAAGAGAGAGACAGAGAGAGAAAGAAAGGGTGTAAAATTTATATGTCTTAAATGCCATGTGTTGTTTTGTGACTTGTGTTTTAATTTGAAACTTAACATACATTTATTATAAATTAAATATAAAATGTATAAATCTTTATTGTTTTATTTGTTTTAAATGTTCATTAATAATTCTATATTCATATTTACGTAATTTCGCATTTCAGATTTATAGAAAATTGACCTAACATGAAGAGTAACTTAATTGGAAAGGTTTTCCTTTTTATCGTTCAAATCCAATTTTCATGTGGTAAGATTAAAAAAAAAATTCAAAATAAGTATACATTTAAAATGATATATTCATGAGTAGTATGTGATTAATTTATGTAAGCGCTTACATAGTATAATACTATTAATTAAAGCCTACTTAATTTTAATGTAATTTTAATTAGGTAAAGATGACTAATAACACATGAGCCCCTGATTCCTTATAAAAAATAATAAAGACTTGCGTTTTCAATATCTGACATGAACGTTATTTTTTTCTGGTGGCTTGGACTTGTATCTTTATGGTACATTTGTAATGTCAATATTTCTATACTTTTCTAAGAACAAGTTTTATTTCTTAAGTAAAAATCGAAATCATTTAGATGTTTGTGATTTAATTTTTAAAAATGAAGGAACGGCTTTTCACATTTAAATGTTAACATGACAGCTTACGATGTTAACATGACAGCTTACGATGTTAACATGACAGCTTACGATGTTAACATGACAGCTTACGATGTTAACATGACAGCTTACGATGTTAACATGACAGCTTACGATGTTAACATGACAGCTTACGGTGCCATTTTTATTACATTTTTGTTTCAGGCACATAAACTTTAACGAATTTTAGAGACCGTGTTGGAGTTTTTGAAGTAGTTTAGACATCTCAGGAAACTCACAAACGTTGGAGGAATGTTAAAGTATCATGTTAAACAATAATAGTAACTAACATCTTTTAAAAAAATAGAAGAATATCTTTTACATTCCATCCATCCCTGTGGCGTTAGAGACCATCTAGGGCTTTGGCCTACCTCACTACTTCCTTCCACTCAGACCTAACTAAAGCTATCATTTTCCATGCTTGGATTCATTGTTGTTGTAGATCTTTTTCCACATCATCCATCCATTTAAGCCTAGGTCTGACTTTGAGCCATTTTCCTCTGGGGTTTTGGTGATGCACCCTCTTCACTCAGATGTGATTTGGAATTTTCACAAGTTTTCTGCCCAGAGTACCATACACTTTTTTACTTCTGCTACTAGCGAGGGATCCTGTTATAGACTATACAATTCATGGATTGTTTCGTATTCTCCATCCATATTCATCTTTTCTTGGTCCATATATTTTCCTAATAACTTTTCTCGGGCATGTGTTTAATAGGTTTTCTGCCATTTTTGATAGAGTCCAAGTTGTACTCGCATACGTAACAACATGTCTCATAGCAGTTGTATCAATAGTTTTCTAAGTTTCTCATGTAATGCTTTTACTTTCAGTATTTTCAAACTACTGAAGTATTCCTAGTTATCGGATGATGCTTTCTTCTTTTAATTTCTATTAGTAATTAGTTTCTTTCATCAAATGAAGATCATAATATTTGAAATTGTTTACTTTTTCAAAAGTCGGTTTTCTAATTTAAATGGTTTCATCAGTCTGTTCTTCTCTTATCATAGTCATGTATTTTTTTTTTTAAAGAGGGGGGGGGGTTGTTATTTTTCAGCCCTGCTAGAAGTTATGACTGTTCTAATTCAATAAATGATTTTGATATGTCTTTAAAACTTTTCTCCAGCACTGATGTGTTATCAGCATATGCGATATTCTGAAGGTGTTTTTTGTAGAGAGTGTCCGTTGTTTGTGGGTCTTGGGTTTTCCCTCAGAAAGTATCCTGTTATTGTTCCTCGGGTGTCGATGTGTATGCTTATTATAACTGTCTGTAAAGGTAGGTTAAACAGCATACAAGTCAGTGAATCTCTCAGTCCTAGTCCTCGTCTTACCTGAAATTCTCTTGAATAGTCACCTTGATTTTGATTTTTGAGTTCTCCAATGTTACGTAATATCAGTTGTTAGTTTGTTGGGTATGTCAAACGCCAGCAGAGTGTTACATAGATATTTTAAAATATTATCATTGCAAGAATATTTCAGTTTTCAGTTGCATTATTTTTTTTTTACATCTTTTAAGTTTTAAAAGAATGAAAACGTATTTACAAAAAATTAGATGATCTTCCATTCCAGCCAGCACGGATTTCAACAGACATTTCAAGAAAGTAAAAGCCAGAAATGTGACCATGATGACATTCCTCAATCTCACTGCCGAAAGCAGGATTTCGTGTGCAGTTCATTGTTCCAGGAATCGTGTTGACTGTTACAGCTACACTTACGACAGCAACAAATGTACTCTAGGTAGTCACATTCGTATACATCCATTCTGATCTTGATGGCGAAGTTCATTAGAGTATTTCCCTTTAATAATTTTACCAATTATTTATTATGTCCTTATGGCGATTTTGTATTTGTTTTTAGAAGATGTCGATGTTGTACATATATGCACTTTAAATTATAGTTTAATTTTAATAACTCTGGTTCAAAACTCTGGTACTCGATACGCCTTCAGGGAATATGTGATCTTTGAAAACGAGATTATTATTTTATTTTTTTCTCATAAACTTGCCAAGAGGTAAAGTTGAAATTTTGAAATATTAATCGAAAGCAAAGAAAAAAAAATACAACTTCAGATTATTCTAATTTTTGTCTATCAAGTCAAAAATAAAGAACAAATATTTCAAAATGTTAATTGCAATTGGAGCAACGTCTTACTTAATTTAGATTCCAAAATTGTAGGGTTTTAATCTTTTGGTAGAAACCAAGAACATAAAATCCAAAGCTCTGAGACGATAACATATTTAAGATAACATAACCCTCAAATGAGATAACGTGAAACCTTTATCTTTAAAAATTATAACAAAAATATTGAAAAATAACGAATCATTGAAAAATAAATCTCATCTTGACGTAATATATGGGCTCGTGGCTAACACCGTCGCAGACAACGCTGGACGCCAACATACATCCGTACACTGTCGGGGCATTCTGTAACGTGACAGACAATTTCCGGGTTTTAAAGAACGGATCGTCAAGTGCATGTGTCAGGATATCAAGCGATATGTTGAACTTCAATGACGCGCGTGCAGCGTGTCAAGGTCAGTCAGTAAAGTTCTAGTTCTTTATTTAAAACACTATTAAAATGATGATGGTGTTACCTGAGGAGAAAAGATTACGGTACACTTATTATACTGATATGTTTCCTGTCGTCCTCAATTAAGTTCATTTAGCATAGTCAAGATTATTTAATTTATGTGAATGGCGCTTTTCGAGAAGGTAGTTCTGTTAGTGGGATATAAGCTGTTTTCTTGACAATTTTTTTTTTCTGGCTGGCATCCATCCGCATTAATAACGATGGTGTGAACTTTGCAGGACGAATTCCACAAGGCCTGGGATTATTCTTCTAGATTTATAAGCTGGTTCCCAACAGCAAATCTCCTTTCTCCACGCCGCTACATAAGCCCAAAGAACATCATGTGAATGACACAGCCTGGCACCATTGGTGTCGCAGGAGTTGTCGGAATGTTTCACTTTACCGTACGAATGTTATCCGACTACATGACTCCATCTCTGGGTTTGAATTCAGAGTTTCCTTCTCTTAGATGATTTGCCATCCAAGTGTGACGGGTCCCATCCACACTTCATGGCGATGATGATGTTTTTGCTTAACTGGGCCTTGTTGGGGATTGAACTCCAGACCTTCAACTTGAGATTTGCTCTATTTGGCCATCTAGCATCCTTGACAAGTTTATTTAATACGTATTAAATGAGAAACGATAAATTCCCACACAAGTAGTAGACTAACCATGTGTTAATAATTTGTTTCTTACGTTGATATTTTAAAGATATTTAAGTCTTTCGTTGAAATTTGTTGAGAATTATACGTTATCGTGTAAAGAAAACAAATTATTAATGGCGACAACTAGGTACATGTATATCTCTACTCGTTGCATCCATCTAATTTTTTGTGAGATCTTCAATCGGTGATGTTTTAAAGACAAATTTATTTGTTTTTAATTATGTTTTTTTTAAATAAGCGTTTCTGAATATTTGACTATTAAAAGGTCATTAATATTTATTATTAAAAATAATTTTAAGCAATTTTAATTTTTGTCACTAACCTTATAAAAATAGCACATTCATATCAGATTGTTTAAATATAAGATATGTGCATTTATATGATTTCATTTCAGCTTTTGGTACTGGTATAGACCTATACACCATGAAATATGCGGCGAAATATTACATGATAGCGGAAGTACTTAAAAGACTGAATCAGCGTGTTTGGGTGGGGTTAGAGGATAGGGCACAGGAAAATGTTTTCAAGTTTGTAGATGATGGCTCGGAGTTAACCTCAGAGTTAAGGAACCTGACTTTTGCTCCAGGTAAATCAGTAGTAATGATATGATTATGAGTCGTGCGATGCTTCTTCTTCTCCTTCTTCTATAGTTTGAGGGCTCACGATCAATGGATTGATCATTCTGGCTCCTATGATATAGATTGAAAATAAATTACATTTACTTCATTACAATCTGCATAACGAGTAAGAATTAGATTCAGCAGGTATTGGTTAAAATACATTATATTTTAATTGAAATGTTCTACTTTCTCTGCCATGACTAATCGTTTTATTGCAACATTTATTGTAAAATGAATCCACTTACTCATATAACATAAAGTCATTTTGTTGAGTGTCTCTTAACAGTAGAATATATTAATGTTTGGGTTGTTTTTTCTTTAAATTCTTGAAATGGGCAAATAAAAAAATGTTATTGTTGCTGTTAAGAAAAGACACGCAAAAGATCTGCTAGAACAACAGACTTTTGTTATAGTAATCATTTAATTAGCATCATTTCAAAAAATACTTTCATTATTTCAGAAATTTAATTATAATTTTCTATAATTCAAAGATAACCCTAATATTTAATATATATATATATTATAAAAAATCTGGAATTAGCAGCAAAAATCGTATCAATATTATAAAGTTCCTAGTCTTTTCCCCTCACTGTATATGATAAATGATATGACGCAATATTTTACATTGAGTCAATTCAGTGTTGTTATTTTTTTTTTTTTATTATTTTTTTTTTCATCTTCTCTTTCAGGAGAGCCCAACAATGCTAATAACGAAGATTGTGTCCTATTATACCCAGCCGGGCAAGGCTTTTACGATGAGGCATGTGATGACTTTGCGTACTACGCCTGCGAACGATCTCCAAATATAAAATGTGATTTGTAGACAGTGCACCATTCCACATTCCAGTGACCAAAACGCGTTTTGAAATAATATATATATATATATATTAAATTTTCTACACTATAAATATTAAAATATTAAGAATTATTTCCATTTAGAAGCAAACTAATTCACATAAAATTGGAATAAACTAGAAATGCATTCAATACAAAAATTAAATAATTATTTTCAGTATTTTATCTGACTATGATAGTTGAGACATTCGTTGTTGTTTTTTTTTAATCAACGTTATGTATTTCATTTATTGATTCGTAAGTAAATCTATAGCTAAAACAAAACAAAAATCGTTTTATTATATTTTTTGTTGCACTGCAAAACGAAGTATTGACAAGCAAAGGCAAAGCCTGCAGCGTTATTTACCCTCAGGGGCGTCAAGTTGGAAACATTAGAACACTTGAGAGCAGGCTGAGAAAATAAAATACAGGATCGGCATTTTGTATACAGTATAAAACATAATGTTGCTGAGTAATTTAATTACGTATCAAGGGTAAAAACAAACACTATTTTAGCCACTAGCTCAAGTGCCTGTCACACAATGTAAGTTTCTGGCCCAGAAGACTTTGCATGTCAAACAGTTATAGGACGAATTTTAAAAAAAATGTCAGAATAACTTTTGTAAAACTTCAATTAGATAAGTGTGGTTTTACAGCGATGATTTTTTCTGACTACACATTTTTTCAACATTAAGGTCAATCTTACCTGATATGTGGCCAATAACCCGAGTACTAATAGCTAAACAGATTCTAATTATTATTTCTTCTATTGTTCTACTTTGACGTACACAGAAAATAAGCGATATTATTAAATGTGTCTTATCAATATTCCCGGCCCCAGATGAAGGGACATTATGAGTTCAGTAACCTTCGGTATTTGAATATGGATATCAAGTGTCTGTCTACTGAGTTTTGTCAATATCCCTCCATTCATATAGGATGGTTAAGCCCACTGACCTTTACTATTTTCTGGAAGATACTAGATTACAATTAATATCAACCTCAAAACGTGGCTAGACTGGACCCCGTTTCATGTTTTCTTATATACACCATATATATATTTATAAGCTTATATATTAATAGGCTCAGACAACACTTGTGGTAATATTTGAATTCATGTATCTATGCCTAGGTTGGTAGCATTACCCTTCATTGTCCATCTTGAAATGGTGGTGGATTTAAAACCAATAATATCCAATTAATTCAGGGCCGATCTAGAATTTTCTAGAAAGATCGATAATTTTAAAAAGTGTTATCGATGCCATATTTAAACCCCGATTTTAATGGGAATAATTTTAAATTTTAACTCTTTAATTGATCTCAATGATTTTTTATTGGGCCCCACATCTCAGACATAACTAAAACGGTACTTTTTTAAATGGGCCCCAGCCAGGATCCCTATTGCTATTGAAATGTTCTACAGTTAGAGTACGGTAGTATAATTTATTTGTACGCAGAAAAGTTTTTTTTTTTTTTTTTACATTTTATAAAGCATATTAAATTTAATTTAGCATGTTCAAGAAGGTTTTATTTTGTTTTATTGGGTAAAAAGCAAATGAAATAAGAAAGGGAAGATGCTCACATTAGCTCAATCAAGAGTAGTCACAGTCTGTGCTTTGTGCACATATTAACAACATATGGTGGACAATCAATTTTTTACATTTCATAAAGCATATTAAATTTAATCTAGCATGTTCCAGAAGGTTCTATTTTGTTCTATTGGGATATATAATGGGATCTTAAAGCTTATTTTCGAAATAAATCACACTGAGCTTGATCCCATAGAGGAACAGGATACTTATGGGGAACGAGATACAACCATTAACCAGAACCCACGCTAAAGCGAGACCATCGGGTAATGGGATCAAACCAGGATCGGGAAACGGTGTAACATCGAAAAAGGGGGTCTCTAAGTGGAACGGGATCATACAGAGGATGCTATCCTAACGGGATCATTTGACCACTGTGATCGGGATCCACCGAGATCGGGATTCCACTGAGATCGACATACCGACGGGATCGGGATAATAGCGCAATCTGAATTCCCCCTGGATCCAGGGCCACAAGAAAAAGGGATCCTACCGGGATAGAGATCACACCGGGAATAGGAACTGGACAAGGATCGTGTCAGAATGGGATTGGAGTCCCAATAAAATCCCGGGCCACGCCGTAAATATTATATATTTGAATAAATTCGATAAAGTTTATGTACACTCAATAATAGAACTCCTGGGCTGATCATGGGCCATGCCACCCTTTGTGAGACGTGTACGAGGCTGGAGCTGGTTTCCCCTTGTAGTATGACTCAGGCCCACTTGTTAGCATTTGAGAATATCGTTATATGAGACTGCCATCGGCTGTAAATTGTTTCATTCCTACACGTCTAGACCTTTAAAAAGAAAATCCTCAGATAACTTTAGCTTTTAAAAAAAGGAGTATGGATTGTGGAACAAAAACTAAAGAGGCTCTTAGATGAGAATGAACGTAGCCACTGTTTTTTTTTTCAATTTAATTGTCCGTTATGTTCGAAATGAAAAAAATCAAGAGAGCTGACATTGCATTATTTTTGTTATTTTAAAGGCTGTAGCAAAGGGACGCTACCGCGATAACATGATGTGATTTTTTTTTTAAAGTGTTACCGGTACTGAAAATTATTTTAGGTGTGTATGAAGACTTTATTTGCGTTATACAGAAGACACTTTGGTCGGCAAATAACTCTCTAATAACAGATGAAACGTTTTACAAGTGCAAGTGCAGCAACAAGTGAGTATCAAAACATAAAATTAATTTTTACAAAGAAAATATCCCTTTTGTTAATATAAATTATTATTCAAAGGGTGAATTAAAGCTAAGACTACTGTAATTTAATATATGTAGATATATAAAATAAAGGAACAAAGCAAAATGTGTAGATTAGGATTTTTTTTTTTTAAAGTTTTGATGCTCTAAAAATGTTGTATCTTAATTTTAATACGGTACTGCGAGAACCCGGCATGCATTGCAACGCCACTCAAAGAAAAAGTTTTTGTGTTTTAATTACGTTTTTGAAATAATTTTTAAATAGAAAATACTTTTTTCTTTTTCCCTCTTGTTAGTGCACAAATAAATTAGACTTTTTTTTCGGCGCGTGAACAGGCCACAGACAGCTGTCCACGTGAGAAGCATGGATTTTCAAATTTAGTCCACACACTTGTAGCGATTGATCCACCCATGAAGCAGCTCCGTTTGAAATTATGTTTATATAGCTCACAAAATTGTTTTTAAAAATTAAGCCCCTGGCACTAAACACCAAATTGTAAAATGGATGTACTAATTCAGAAACCTTATTATTATATCACAAAAACTGAAATGTCGCTTGCATTTTATTCAATTCCTTCCATTCATGCTATTGCTCTGTGTGAATTTATAGGTGTATAGCTCCTATAAGAAAGAAAAAATAATTTGCGGGCTTGCGAACAACAATTTCCAAAGTCTTAGCACAATCGGATGAATGGTATAGGAAAGCATACGGAAATTATATTTAGCTCATGACAGTATAACAGAAAAAAAAAGAAGAATTTAAGCCTTGGGACCAAAACAGAATTATGTAAATGTGTGTAATAATTAAGACAAAATTATGGGCGTATGAACAACAACTTACAAAAAGTTTCATTGCAATCAGATAAATGGTAAAGTAGCGCATAAGGGACATATATAAACATAAATTAATTTTACAAACAGCCTGACTGTTTGTCGGGCGATCTGTCGATTTCCGAAAAATAATGTTAAAAAATAATTTTGATCGTATTTAGGAATTCGAACGTACTTAAATCATATCTCCCTTTTGGCGTTATGTCACTCTAGCTCATTCTTATATATTCTTATNATATATATATATATATATATGGGATAACGTTAAAACCATGTGAAAGAAGAAATAAAACAAGATAGATAATGGCTTGAGGGGGAAAAGAAACAGGACAGTCAACGGTACGTTTTGGGGAGAAACCTTCATTACCAGACCAAGGAAGAAACAACAGAGAATGAGTAACTTTTATCTTTTATTGATATGCATTGCTTACGCTTACACGATAGAGACAGGTTTTTTGCTCAAGCCAAAACATATGTGCTACCAAACAGATTACAACAAGTAAAATAATTTTTTTATAGCTAAAACGAAATGTTGCATTTTAATCATTCAAGTAGGAAAATAAGAATGTAAATGAAAATAATAGAAATTGAGGGAAAATGAGGACTACATTGGGTGCAAGCTATTCAGGTGGCTAAGGGTAGGGCAATGCTCTGTCCTCATCTGCGTGATGAGGCTCTCCTGGTGGCGTCTAAAACAACAAGACTGATCACCCTTGTGGTTAGTTTTGGGCATGTTTGGTAAAGTTTACGGGCTGTGGATCCCTTTTCCCCTTCTTTAGTCCATTCCTCATGCAAGAGATCCAGGCCTTGGTCCCCACTTGGGTCATTGGTCGGCTAGGTTGAAGCTGGGAAAAGCCCTGTCTCGCAAGATAATCATCTCCATCCTGTAAGGGGGTGGGGAATCCCACATGTCCTGGGATCCATATAAGGGTCACATAATTAAACTAAACATTTCTATACTTGAAAAAATTGAGTACTTTAAAATATAAATGTACTTATAAAAAAATGAATCAAATTAGCTAGGGAACTGCACACATTTAATTGGCCCGATTTACACACACAAAATTGCAGTTATATTAAATCAGCCTATATCGATTCCATCAAAAGCTAAGTAGACAAAATAAATAATTTATATGTTTATAAACTTACTTTGTGGAATTTGTCTTTTAAATTTGAAAATCTCTCTTTCTCTCTCTCTCTCTCTCTCTCTCTCTCTCTCTCTCTCTCTCTCTCTTTAGACTTTAATTTCTTGAGTTAGACGTACAAACTGGCCATATGACAATGAAAATGAGTAAAGTATCTAACCCACATATCACAACGTTGCCTATGGGACTATCTGTGTAAACCGTCAGTCGCCTTCATCATGCAGTCATCTGCAACGCTAATATCAACTGCTAAAGTTTTTACCAACAAGTGAAAGCAAAAAAAAAAAAAGCACTTTAGATAATTATTAGTTAGATCGAAATTCTATAGCACCGAATTTAAAGCACAACGAGCCCTTTCGTCGGCATACGTTGTGTTAATATAGAGTTATTTCTTAAAGGCAAATTTCAAATAATAATAAATATTTAAATGTTTTATTTTAATTTTTTTTTAAATTAAAAATAAAACACATTTGATTTTAAACTTAAATAGACTTCTTGGTAAATGGTACAAACTAAGTCTTTTTAACAATCATTGAGTTTTTTAAAAATAAAACTGAAGCTTATGCTTTTTTTAAAAAACATTTTTCAAACTCATCATAATCAATAGTATGATTAAATGTAAATATTTCATTAAATTATTCACAGATGTTCGCTGAAGTTTTTGTAATGTTAACATTCAACATTTCAAACTATTTCATTTGAATGGAAAAAGTTCTTTAAGAAAATAATGCTACTCATATTGGATGATGCAATTTTGCTTAAAATCCATTATAAATATTGGTGTCTTCCGCCACAAAGGAAAACGATGTCTTGAAATGGACGCAAGGTTCTAATTGTGATGATGGGGCCAAATTTGCCTACCGGACCGATTGCAACGTCTCAACGTGTCTCTCATTGTCCAGCGTAAAACTAACCTACTTAAACGCTTGGACGAAGGGTTTCTTTCAGCTATATCTCCGGGGGGCACTGGCCCCCCGCTCCCTACGGAGAAAAAATGTGTCCAACCATAAATCAATGGCACTGACCCCCACCGAAAAATTTGAAGTGCCCCCCCCCCCCCCAACCAGGTAAAATTTCTGAAATCATCACTGCTTTAACGGCATGTCAATGTAAAATCTTAAATTTTAAAGTATATTTTTTTTAACTGACCATGTTTATCAACTTTTGCGAAATTAATATATCGTTTTTAAATTAAATGATAAATTGTTTCACAAAAAGGTTTGTTAAATATAAGAAAAAAGACGTTATGAATTTGTAAGAAAATATATATTTTAAAATTTACACAGCAAATAAAAGTCACAAATTAATCATAACAGCCATATGAAGCAGTAAAAAAAAAAGTATCTGACGTTATCTAAAATTCGTGTATAAGAGTTACAATAACCCTAAACAAATATTTTGAGAAATAAAATATTTTTTAAAAAACCCAATCAAATTTCAGGGAAATGGACGCTTAGTACAATACCATGAAGGCGTCGTGTGGAAGGTTTGTAAGAGAGGGGGGGGGGGAGGGTTGCTGATGCAGATATCGTGGAAAGTATATAGCAGGTAAGATGAGCATTTGCATTTAGTAAATTATATTTGGAGATCCCGACGTGGAGAGTCAAATAGTAGAATGTTTCAATTTAATTTTTCGTTAGTTCTTTCGTGTGGTCCAGAAAGCTGTCGCTCAAAAAGAAAGATTGGAAAATGGTTTGTATACCTGCTAAGAAGTTTTAAACCACTAACATGGTTAATTATATCGCTTAATTTTTTTTTTTAGTTTTAGAAGTAAATATTATTGCCTCAGTTAAACAAAAAAATATTGTTAGTTTAACAAAAAAGAAATCACGTTAAGATTCAGTTTTTTAGTAGATTTAATATTGACTAGCACCATTCTTTTGCTGCCATCTCGGATACTACTTTTCAGCTAAATGCTATTATTAAATTTAATTCTGTAATTTTTCTGACCTTTGTTCAATGACGAAGGCTTCCTGCAGACACTCTCGTTGTTTTTTTGCGTTCCTTTCTCAGGTTTTCTCATACTTTGTTATACTCATTTCCTTTTATTTTTGCTAACGTGATTGCAGTCTCATTGCCATTATTACCAGTTAATGTTGACTTAATTTTCACTAAGCATTGTGTTTATTTTTAGATATTGATTTTTTGTATTTTCTCAAACTTTCCTACAACGTTTATATATAAATTTTGTAAATTGTGTATGCACTTGAAAAAAACCAATTCATTACTGTTTTCTTCATATACTGTTATGCTTAACACACAGAGTATCAAAGTTACAATTATCTAGACTGTTCAGCCCTGAATACTAATTTGTACACCATGAACGTCATCGAGACTTTACACATCATGAAGGAAGATATTAGGGCCAATTTCCCAGTCGCGACAACAGCAGGCAGATGGCTATAAACTGGACTTAATAAATAAGAAATTGCAAGCATGTAAGAGATGGGAGGATGATAGTGCAGTATTCAGCAGGAGCAGCTCATGCAAGACGCAAATCTTCCGTCCAGGTCAGCTTACACGTTCAGCTGATTAACAACGGAAAATAATAATCAGGCGCGACGCCTATTTTCCTTTTTTTAAATTACAGATGACACAAAAATGAAACAAGCGCATTCACGAAGAAAGTATGTATTACTTTTCTTCTTTATTACTTCTCTATCTTAAATTTAGCTAAGAAATAGTTATTAAGTGTTTATTTACTACACATTTCTATGCTAACATAATTCTTTGGCTGCCACTATTGGTACCCGGGTACCAGAAGTGAGAGGTTGGGATTCAAAAACTATTTAAAATAGTATTGTAGAGTTTGTAAACAAAATGAGGTATCAAATGAAAAATAATTGACTGGACTATATTCTTTAGTTTAATTAAAATAAACTACCAAAAATGACATCCGAATAGCTTGAGTCTAATGGTACCCGGGTGCGAAAGGCGGCGCTGCGTGTCTTCTCGGTCCATCTTGACTTCGTAAATCTTTTTTATTAGTTAGTGTTTTTACTTTCTAGTTGTAGAGAATATAAATCCATTAATGCTTTCTGGAATTCTGTTGTTGGATAAAGGAACATGTTAAAATATTATGTTGCACGATTTATATAAGAAAAACGAAATGAAAACAGAAAGATACAAAGTGTAATTTAAATAGGACTATCTGAAAATTGTTTATAAAATACCTTGCCGACCGTTATGTGTACTGTCAAGTTAAATGGGAGGAGACTTACTTGAATTAACGCTCACAAATATGCAAATGTCTCACAAAGTCACATCATCCTTGAGTTGAAGTCTGTCCAAAAGGCACAGTGTTGGATTTTCCGATCAAGCAACAATGTGCTAAATGCTGGTGTAGAAATTGAAATATGTTATGCAATTTCCCATATAAAAATATAGTCTACACGCTGGGATACTATGTGTAGCACCAAATTTAAAAATAGACAATGGGATTTAAAGTTTTTTTTTTAAAGTTATGTGTTATTATAAATGACAATAAAGTTCCTACATAGCGATATGAGGTTTTATAATATTTTTAAACCGAATTTTCTTTCAAGCAAATATTTTTTGAACAACTAACCAAACACGATTAGATCATTAAACTATTCCCTTTGATTCTTGTACATTCGATACATTTTTCTTGAAACTTAAACTAAAAATTATAGAGAAAATACTGATACTATTTTCTCTTTAATTTTTAATGACGAAAAAGTACAGTTTGTATATTACACATGTCTAACTAAAGATTAGCATAGTTGTCGCAATGCTAGAAACTAAAAGTTATATTTGTACTTTACCGTTTAAAAAAAATTGAATGATCAAGTTGGGAGCCAACTCTCCACACAGGAATCATGCTTTATCCATCGACATCAAGTTCTTGAGCAGAATATTCTTCCAAATTGTGTAGGTCATTTCTTTGCAAGGCAAAAAAGTTAGATTGGAAGAATGGTTCTAAAAATTAAGACAATAAAATCAGTAAATGTTATTGCTTTAAAATTTAAAAAATTAATTGTAGACCAGTGACTGTTTTGTCCAAATTATTTAATTGAGATAATTCAATTAAAATAAGCCTAGTTACATGGAATGAACTCAATATTGTAATCGTTTTTTTTTACAAAATTCAAAATAACTTTAGTTCTAGTCTATAATAAAAGATTCAGTTAGATGAAAATCGTGTCTATACCTTCCAACTGGCAAATCTGTGATTCATCAAAGCTACATTTGTAAACAAATGTAAAACAATGTAGCGATTAAGTATATCAAATTATAATAAGAAATATTTGTATATAAAATATTTTCAGTCTATTTAAAACAAGGCTAAAAGCATAAATCTGTGCAATAGAAAACATTGAAGGAGCATTTCTTTTAATACGTCCAAAGAATAAAGCAACTTGTAAATGAACATATATATATATATATTCCTTTCTTTCTTTTTTAAAATGTTTGAACTGTTATATTAATTTAACATGCAATATGACTATCTAAACGTGTGTAAAGGAACACCACATACAGTGTGTACAAATAAATGCGCTCTGCAATAATGTTCAATGAAACACATGGAAAATAATGTTTTGAGTAAATATTCCTGCAATAAAACAATCATCCAAAAAAATTCATGTCTATATAACATGAAAACAAAGTCATATTTACAACAAAACATTCTAAGAGTATAAACAGATAAAGATAATTTAAGTATAAAGGGATACATATATAGTCATGATAATATTAAGAGTAATGATACGATTAATAACAGCAATGACGATAATAATAATGAGTTATCCACAGTCTACTTACGATCACACAAGTTGGTGGAGTTATTTTTCAAAAATCCAGGATGACAAACACATTCATAGTTGCCAGCGGTGTTCCTGCAATCGGAGTCCCGTGGGCAGAGAAAGTTGTTTACGCCTAGGCACCCCCTGACGTCATCAATACACGTGTACCCTTTCCAGCCTAATTTACACAAGCACTCTCCTTGGATGTTGCCACAGTACTCGGTGTTGGTTTTGTTACAGCGGCATTGCTCGGTGCATGTGTCACCGAACATGAAATCCGAACAAGCTGAAGCAAATATGTTCATACGACCATTTTCAAACAAAGCATGCATCACTTCATAAAGTGGAATCATTGACAAAACGATCTCATCAATCAAATATTTCTGAAAGGTTAGGTCTTCTACTTTGTCATAAAATATTCCAGACTTTTTAGTACACATTTCCGGCGCGAATAAAACATAGTTAAAAGAGAATGAAAGTTCCAGATATAGTGAACATTATTGAGAAGTACTAATTGAGAGTGTTCGTTAGGTCAATGTGTTATTAGCTGTTATACAACTTTACATATTTAGGTTCTAAAATGTGCTTTCTTTACAATAGGTCTTCGAAGCTATAAAAAAATGAAAGTGCTAGTGTTACATTGTAAGCTTGTGCGTCAATTGTTTACATCTTGGCCAAACTTGGTAATAAAAAAATGTGAAGATCCCTATGAAACATCAAACATCTATTGCATATGACGCCATATTGCTCTGCCTTTGTGAAGTCTTAACCGATTTTCAGGGAACAATCATTAAAATAAAATCTCTTCTTTATAAATGCTACACTCACTGCTGTTAAATTTTAAAATATTTGTTTAATAACTTAAAAGGTGAAACCTTGGCTAATTCCTTCTTTTTTTTTTTTAAATAGTGAAAATTGAAAAATAACTTCAATGTCCTCTGAATTGTATCTAATAGTGTCGGGGACTCCATTTATTTTATTTGATAACTGGCCATAAACTGTGCACAGTTGAATTCCTTTAAGAAATAAAACACAATAAGATATCTTTCAATAGTTGTGTTTGCCTTTAATTTGTACAAGTTAGTTTTTCTCTTCTTGGCATTGACCTAAAATGGGTGGAGCCCTAACTCTACTGTTTCAAGACTTGTTATAAAGCTATATTATAAAGCTATATTATAAAGCTATATTATAAAGCTATATTATAAAGCTATATTATAAAGCTATATGTTTTAGGAGAACGTTTATCATTGGAATAGGTATTTGAGTCTCTGTGTGTGTGTGAGTGTGTGATGATGTGAGTGTGTAAGACTATTTGGGAGAATGTGTGTGTGTGTTTACGGGTATGGGTGTAATGGTGTGAGTGTTTGAGTGTATTTGTGCGAATGTGTGAGTGTGTATGTAATTGAGTGTGTATGGGTGTGAGTGGGTGTGTATGTGTGTGATGGTGTGAGTGTGTGTGATTGTGCGCACGAAACAAATTAAATACACAGACGTCATTACTTACTATGTGAGTAGTAGTTAGCTTTGAAGCCTATTCCAACATTGGAGCCGTCCGACGTAAAGCTGATGAACATTGTGTTGCCAACCGACCTGATGATACGTGGAATGGAGTCACCATGGTAACGACCTATGATTTGGCCATTCAAATTATTGCCGTTGTAGAACGTTAGGAAGTCATAGTTCAACTCAGTTGCAAGGGTGTCAACTCTGAAACATCATGGAAGCATAGACTCAATTTTATTTTGCCTTGTTCTAAACGTATATTCCCCCCCCCCCGTTTTTTTTTCCAATACCACATATAGCATAGGTGTGTCAACATATGTTGTATCAATTAAAAATATAACTTAGTTTCACCTCACTGAAATCACTTTTCCTTGTTCTGCTGTGATTGCCCAGGTACAGTTTGCGTTATTGTAATAATTATTTGGATAGTCTGGACTGGCTATAGTTCCCGAAGGACTGGTCAGTATGAAATTGCATTCTGTTGTTGGAAAACGTATGTTCGGTATAATTGATGGCACAGAAAAACAAACAATCACTAACACAGCTAAATTCAAATAAATGCATATATATATATATATA
>CAXITT010000394.1:70152-99853 GCA_964033795.1 Lymnaea stagnalis | reverse complement strand
ATCTATCTATCTATCTATCTATCTATCTATCTATCTATCTATCTATCTATCTATCTATCTATCTATCTATCTATCTATCTATCTATCTATCTATCTATCTATCTATCTCTCTATCTCTCTATCTCTCAATCTCTCTATCTCTCTCTCTCTCTCTCTCTCTCTCTCTTGCTCTATCTCTCTCTCTCTCTCTTTAAATATATAAATATAATCTTTACCCGATGTTCATGATGTATTTCAACAAAGTTTTCATTATCTATTAACTTAGTATGACCCCTTTATATATATATACGTATATATACAGAGTGTAGGACTTAACGGACACGATGATGAGAAAGTTGGTGCCCCGGGCTTAATTTGCATGTTGTTGATTTTTCCTTTTTATTGCGCAAGGTGTATACTGAAATTAAATCTATACACATGGATGATTAAATCATACCATCCCACGGTTCAGGAGTTATTTGATCACAGTTATCACCCATTACTATGAAGTTGTTATCAAACTTACATTCACATCGCTTCGTCGAGTCGTTGTACACGAGCCCCTGTCGACAGCTGCATTGGGCGACTCCAGACCTGGACGCGCAGCTTTCGTACGGATCACTGCACTGGTGGCCTGCACCGCAGACGTCGACGATGACGTCGCATCTCGTCGACTGCCAGCCACTTTTACACTCACACTGGCCCGATGTGCTGTTGCAGACGTGTGTGTTGCTCTCTTGGCAGCTGCACGAGCTGTTGCAGTAATCCAAGCCGTACGTAAATGGCGGACATTCTAGTGAAAGATGTGAGAGGTGGAATTAGTTTAAATATGGTCGAATTATAATTTAAAATATGTATTCAACCACATTTTTTAGAAACGAATATTCATTACAATGATCGGGGGGAAAAATCACTAAAACTAGTTATTAAGGTAAAACTTGAAAACAATATATATATACATATATATATATATATGATAATATAAAAATAATGAGGCTATTAACAGTTTTTCTATCAATTATGATAACGAATACAAATACAATGACATTAATTTTTTTAAACAATGTAGATATTTTTTTTTTAAAATGCAATGAGTTTAACAATTGTGATGCCTGCTGAAATGATGATATTTGATTTAAAAAAAACAAGTGAAATGATGTTCTGCTTGCTTGACCACACACATACCATGAGCCCAGTAGGAAGCACTGAACCCAAGACCAGAGGGTGGTCCCCAGGCATTGAACACAATCAACAGACTAGGACCAGTGGTGCGGATACGGAAGGTGGACATCTTGGAATCATCCCAATATCCACCTAGATACCCTTTCAGCACAGGCCTGGAGGTGGTGTTACCGTCATAAAAGGTCACTCGGTCTGATGGGTCCACATCGAATCTATGAAATCTGCGGAGGGTGAGAAAGTAGAAGCAGAGATACTTTTTTTTAAGAACTTTATTATCAAGAAAATATTTATATTATTTATAGTATTTTCTTTTTCCCAGAAGATTTGCAATGCGACATTTAATTGTAATGATCAGTTACATGTACCTGACTGCTATAACTTGGTTCTGTGCAACTGTGATAACCCACGTACACGTCACATTGTCCGGGTAGTTGCTTGGGAAATTTGGGGACATAATTGTACCCGCTTGAGAGGTTAAAATCCCTCCACATGCTGCAATGTAAAAAAAAAAAAAATGTTTTTTGTCAATTTTTTTTTGGTTTCTTAATTTTTAAATTGTAAATTTCTTTTTCCCCACTTCTTTTAAATAAGGAAGTTACAACATTCATACGAGTGGTCCACCATGATATATAAAAAATAATTTTGCCATATTTGTATATTCACAATTTTATAATATTTGTTTAATATTTTACGATTTCAATGAAAAAAACATGTTATTTCTTTGCAAATTATTTTTAATAATATTCTTCTGAATGTTGTTTTTGTCATTGACCTTTATCCACCCTTATTTTTTTCTCTCATTTTTAGGTAGAATACATGTATTTAAATAATTTTATAAATTTAATTTATACTTCTATGAATATTCTTTTGGTGCTTTGTGTACTGATGAATGCCTTAGCCGAAACGTTTAAATTTATATTCTTTATAATGATTATTAAAGGTGAATATATATATTTATATTTTTACACAAATTGTGTCTAATTTATCACTTGAAAGCTTTATCGCAGTACAACACTTTTATCATTTTCGTAAAAAAAAGGGATAATAAGAACAGCTTCATAGACACCAATCTATTGTTACATTATCTTTCAAGAATCTGAGAGTGTTTTCTATTGAATGTGATAAAGTAATTTTTTTTTAAACTACGCATATTCTTACAAATAAACTAATATCGTTCAGTAGATAAAATGTACAACTCTGAAATTATATGACATTAATTACCTGTTGTTTGTCCTGCGGTACCACTGACTAAATGAAATATTCCAATGGCTGTCAGGATGCAGCGTAAAAGGTACATTGTTAGTATCTTTTTCTCTTATCTCATTTTCATCCCTTGAATCAATATCAAACTGATAAAAAAAAAGGTCAACACAATCAGTTTGAATGGATGGCTTAAAAGAACAAATTCCTCAAATCGAAAGTACTGCTGATATCAACTATTACATCGGTAAAATCCCTAAAGTGCTATCCGCCAGCAGATTACAGATTTTCAAATATTTCACAATGCTTTATTTGTTCGAATTCTTCTAAGAAGTCGACACATAGCCCTCCGATCCACATTGCAAAGATCGCTAAGGTAGAGGCGTAGCCTAGGGCACGGGATATGTGGTGTCATTCGGTCCAAGAAGTTTCCACAATAACCAAAATAAAGCCCCAGTAGTACTACATATTATTGAGAACTTCGCATGCCTTTCATACAACATCAAAAGTCTTGATTCAGCGGTGAGCTTCAAAAGACTTTACGTACTCTTGTGTACTTTGTGTACAGTGTCTGTGTGTTAAAGTTTCAAATACCCTTACTGAGACACACGAACTAAATTCATGACAAGACACGTGTGCTCAGTACGTATCTATACGACAGTTAAGAGCTGACCACATATGCCAATCATCAGTGGAAACTAAACAGTTTCAAACAAAAGTATCTGCGTCCCAATTTTATGAATTGATGGAAGGACAAAGTGCATAACATAAAGTGTGTTGCGTTTTCTTCTTAGCAAGAAACACTTCCACTATTAGACCTTGTAAGGAGGAAGGCCGTATTTTCTTTTTAATCTGCTGTACGGAGAGTTGGCAGATGGTGCACTATTTATTTGTCTCCCGCTACTGTCATTAAGTACGTTAGCAAAAAAAAAAAAAGATGGAAGGCATCATAGAGATCAACGAAATGACATCGTCGCCCAGGACAGCCCCGCCCTTGGAACAGGAGTGTGTGAGTGTTTCAAACACGCAGAAGTCAAAAACATCCTGAGGGAACTGAAACCGAAACTGCCTTCTGCGATAGGCCAGTAAACCTATTTGATGAAATATTAACAGCTATTCTCTCGTCTAGAAGACGGAAGAATGCCGTATACAGGTGCATATTTACATATATGTACATGCTAGGCAGAAAAGAATGCTAAGAAATATTGATTTTCTAATAAAAAATTATTATTTACAAATAAATTTACCAACCTAAAAAATAATGTATCAATGTATGTCAAAGAAAAAAATTAATTAATTAAGAGTTGAATTGATAAAACGACCGCCACTTACCTTGCCGTAGAAAATTGAATAAGAATTCTGACGTATTTGTTAAGGTGCCTCCTTAAATAGGCCCTATGTGTCCCATGAAAAGTAGGCCAAGAAATTCGCTATAAAAAATGGTTATTCTGAGTAATGGAAATAGTTTGCGGGGGGGGGGGGAGCGGGGAGAGTGGAGAGAGGGACAGAGAAAAAGAGAGAGAGAAATGGGATGGGAGAGGTAGAAAGAAAGATAGAAAAAGGACGAGAGAGAGTGGAAGGGAGGGAGTGAGAACTAGAAAGAGCTAGAGAGAAGGGAAGAAAGAAAGTGAGAGAAAAAGAGAGAGAAAGAGATATAAAGAAAATTAGGAATTCATATATGTTATAATGCTGCTATAAGTGTGAAAATATAAAAAAGTTTATTATGATATAAATTCATTTAACATTAACATCAATATATTTTTTTTAATATATAAATTAAACAATTAAGCTTTGAAAAAGGGGGTCCAAAGTCTGTAAGATGATAACATAGCCCCAATGAACGACACTTAAATGAAATATTCCTCAACCAGAGTGTCTTCAAGTAACTGCTAAAGTAGGGAGAGAACATATCTGCTTTAGAGTGAACAAAGACGAATGGTAAATGTCCTCAAATTAGTGGAAAATGTGTGGACTGAAAGACAGTTATTTCTTGAGATTAGTTGTAATATATACAATAACTGAACTAATTTCATTTAAGTCTTGGGCCTTAAAGAAAGTTTAATTTACGGAGATATTGCTGTGAATTTATTTTAAAGGGGTTTTCAGCTCAACCGGTCACATTTGTCAATCATCAAATAAGGGAAATGTCACTGAGAATAACGTTGTTTAAAATGGTATCATGCTTTGGTTCGTATGTGATTATTAGTCCAGCCAAATAAACTCGCTTGGCCCCTTAAAAGTCAGTTGACTAACTCCTTAGTGATATAATATTAATTTAGGTCAATGAAAGATAACACGTTAAAAAGGGAGTGATACGAGACGCTCTTCACTTAGTTTGACATTTGAAAAAGTTTTAGCCCCTATTTTTTGCAATCTAAATTTACAACTAAGCGAACGCCATGCTCTTTAAAAAAACGTTTAGGTCAAGTTACTCCCTGGATGGCATAACACGTGGTTGATTACAAGATGAAGGGGCGGGTTAAAGGTAGGAGGTCTTCTTTAAGTTAACAGTGTTTGTAGTTTAGGGTTTTGGGAGACTTGAGTTTTGGGATAAGAATAAACAATGAATACATGTTTATAAAATCGATTTTAAGAAAGAAACTATTTGTTTTACTCGTGTAAAACCAAAGCAACGCCATTTAATGTCATAAAATGACAATGTATTAACGCAAAACTATTGAAATTAATCGATAACAACACATAAGGAAATAGACTTAACCGATGCCCAGAAGAGGGAGAGGGGATGGTATTCTAGCTATGTATGCTTGATATGGCATGGTAGATGAAGGTTGACTTTCATATCAATGTATGCTTGATATGGCATGGTAGATGAAGGTTGACTTTCATAGCATAGCATTGTCTGCTTGATAGGGCACGGTAGATGAAGTTTGACTTTCATATCAATGTATGCTTGATATGGCATGGTAGATGAAGGTTGACTTTCATAACATAGCATTGTCTGCTTGATAGGGCAGGGTAGATGAAGGATGGCTTTCATATTAATGTATGCTTGAAATGGCATGGTAGACGAAGGTTGACTTTCATATTAATGTATGCTTTATATTGCACGGTAGATGAAGGTTGACTTTCATATTAATGTATGCTTGATAGAGCATGGTAGATGAAGGTTGGCTTTCATATTAATTTTCTGTTTCGGTTTAATCCTGAAGTGTCAAAGTGTCCTCTTTTTATAGCCATTTTCATTGTTTCTATAGAATAGTAGTTACTATCCTAGTGTCTCATTTGTATTTACTTAGTTTACATGTTTTAATAATTGTAAAGCGCTTAGAGCTTTATGATAAGCGCTATATAAAAATGCCTAAATAAATAAATAAATAAATATTAATGTATGCTTGATATAGCATGGTAGATGAAGGTTAACTTTCATATTAATGTATGCTTGATATAGCATGGTAGATGAAGGTTGACCTTCATATTAATGTATGCTTGATATACAACGGTAGATGAAGTTTGACTTTCATAGCAATGTATGCTTGATATGCAACAGTTTTGATTTCAAAGGACAATATCATAGCACTGTGTCAGGGACATTTTGAATTATTGTTTTCTTTGCTATTTAATTATATTTTTAAACAATGTTTTTCTTCAAGCAATTTTCCTTTTCTTATCAAGCAATAGAATTTTGTTGAAATAATGAATACACAAATAGTCGCAGAAATAGATGGACTGTCGAATCAACTTAAAATGATATCACATTAATCTCATGGATTCGATTAGAGTTAAGCACCTTGTAAAGGTTATAATCTTGTTTCTTCCTTGATTTTTCCTCACTACTTTGTTCCATGACGAAATCTTTTTCCAGACTCGTTATTTAATTTATTTCTTCTTCTTTTCAGTTTCCCCCGGAGCCTGGCTTATGAATTTCTTTCTGTTTCAACTTAACTGCCTGGCTTGTATCCTCACACTGTTATACATCCATGTTAAAATAGTTTTTTTTAATCATTTTTAAGTAATTCGATTCTATTTTTTTAATTTTCTTTCAAGTTTCATTTAAGTTAAATTTCAAAACAATTCAAGTGCAGCCAGCATCGAGTAGCTGTAAGCGCTTTGACCTTATCGCATCGTTAGTTATAAGCCGAGCAATGGGTCTGTACTTCCTTGAGTTGCTTTTATGCGGTTGTTTTTATGTGGGTTTTTTTCATATCTATCTCGTTTGTGAATGTCATTATATTCAAATGTCATGTCCTTAAAATCCATTCATTTCTCCATTACCAACCCAAGTTTCGTCTTTGATGACTCGTTCGTTGAAATCCAGTTTAGAAGGTGTATTTTGAAGATACCATGGTGTATTCGAAACTTTGCACGACAGTGGAAGAGCCATTTCTTGTTCTATGTTAAATTTCATTTAAGCTTGTGGAAAATATAATTTTAAAAAATTGAGAAATCAGCCGTATTCTATGAGGAAATAACATTTAAACGCTGCAGTGATATCAACATTGAAACATTAAAACTGTGAGATTTATTTGTTTCATGTAATGTAAGTATAACGGTATCAATTTTAGATACTTAAGATAAAAAATACAAGTTTCTAAAATATTAACTATTAAAAAAAACCAGCGAAACGATGGTGGCAGCACTATGTGAACTTACCCTATCATGACAAAACGTTCATTCAAAAAAATAATACATATTAATGCTTACCTCTGGGAATTTTATTACGCGCACCTATTTAACACAAAGTTACAGATATAAATACATTCCTAAAGAATTAACATATGGTATCGAAAAGAAAATCTTTCATTTTAAAACGGAATGATATTTATTTATATCTCTATGAGTTGGAAATAATTTGTGTTCTTTCTTTCTTTCTTTTTTGATATTTCTTTAAGCTTTTACTGGAGAGGCGACGCTGGGGGGGGGGAATGTTACAGCATGTGGAAGCTGAGGAAATACTAGATGGGGTTGTTGATGTAAAAGGTGTAGTTTTTCTTTTTTGGTTTTTCTTTAAGGTTTTAGCGGGGGGGGGGCGGGGGGGGGGGGGGGGAATGTTACAGCATGTGGAAGCTGAGGAAATACTAGATGGGGTTGTTGATGTAAAAGGTGTAGCTTTGGTAATTGCACACTGTGAGGGTTTCAAATTTGAACAACAGCGAAATTTTGTTAGTGTTTGTTGAGATTTGTTGATTTTTTAGATGTTGATTTTGTGCAAGAGGGAAGATGTTCATAATATTGGGAATTGGGCAAGCTACGGACATCACGAAGTAGAGATCGTGAGCTTCTTGAGGGAACGAAAGTTCAACAAAGTAGAAGTCATAGGAGATCACCTTACGTGGAGCTACGAGGGTAGTTGTCCAGTCGAGGAATTTTGTGCTGCAATAGACACTTGGTTACTCGAGGCTTGAGAACCGTGGGGATACCAAGGTTAACGTTTTTAATGATGAACATAAACATTGCTTGTCGGGTGTGAGTTGTCTCCCTGAGATGGAGGTAGAAGAGAAATTTGTTTGAATTTTCATGTGTGTGATATATATGATCACGAGAGCCAGGAGTGTTCAAATTTTGAGAGCCATGATAGCTCCGTTTTTCGTTGTTGTTGTTTTTTTTTTGAGAAGGTGTGTGTTTTCAATGAATTGAGAGGTGAGGCTGTTGATTTTGTTATTATAACTGATTGTGTTCATTCTTAAAATTTTAATGATTGTGAAATTATAATATTTAAGAACTTAAATGTGAAAAGATTTCATTTGTTAGTCGATAATGTGTCAAAAGGCCATTACAAAATGAAGCAAGTGAGAATTGAGGGGGGAAGAGTTAAGCCGGTGGAAACATATGCACGCTTTTTGTAAGGCGACTGACAGGCGTAATATCCCAGCCTCTTTAAATATGAATTTTGGATTGGACAATTTAGGGATGTCCACATACCCATAGATGTTGATTTTTCCCCCCTTTTAACAGGCAGAGTTTCGTTTATTTTGTGGTCAATTTCTGTGTGAGGGACAATAATGTTGTTGTCAATGTTATGATTTGTTTCCTAATTTAAAGAGTATATAAAATGTAAATTTACAGACGTTAAGGTTTAGCAATGAAGTTTTCAGTTTTAGGATGTAGTTTTGAAAAGCTTGTATGTCATTGTTCATTTTTTTTTTAAATTAATTTTCATGGTAATAGCATTATGAAATTATATTGTATTCTTTCTACGGCAAAATAACACTGAGTAGAGTTGTGTACAGACACTATACTCCTGTGCCTGAAATGGTTGGTAGTGTTGTGTACAGACACTTTACATTTTTGCCTGAGACAAGCGTTTTAACTAGTCAAGGCCGTATAATGGACGCCGAGAGTAAGCTTAAGATATCCTGGTAATGGTTTCAGAAATGTGTTTACTAGGCAATATCTTTAGGACAAAGCCATGTTTAGTCGCTATTATTTTGAACATGCCTGAGTAGGGGGCGATGATTATTCAAACTGCTGCGATATTGGGAGACACTTGTATTTTGGACAAGAGTGAGAGTTAGATCTGGCCCGAGGTTTCGAAAATGTTAGGACCTGGACAAATTAAGGTAATCACGATGTGGAGGTCGTGAGCTTGTCAATGGCATTCCTAAGAATAAAGGGTGTGGTTTTAAGACCATCTCCAACGCAGACAATTTTACTGTGGCTAATGGTTTTTAACTTAGTTAAGAAATTTACATGGGGGAGGTTAGTTGTTTTCTTTTTTTGTTTTTTCCCCTAAGTTCGAGTTAGATGAGAGAGTTTTAGTTTTCCTAATGTGCATGATAAGATGGTATACTATATTTGTGAGCAGGAACTGCTCATAATTAACTTGTATGTAAGGGTTTGACTTTGTTGAGTTGGGAGGTGATACTAACAATTTTTATGTATGTTGCCAGATTGGTTAAACATTTTGGGGTGGCAATGTGTTATAAGTTTTTTTGTAATACATGTCGCTTAATTGAAAATGTAATATTGCAATTGATTGGTTTACATTGGTTTGGCACTTAATCTTGTTAATTGTTTCATGTCTATTGACAAATTTTTGGATATGTATTTGTGGGTGACATGAATTTTTCAATTTTTCAAATTTATGTCAAAGGAAGCGGGTGAGGAATGTTAGGGACTTGAATGTATAGTGTGATTGCATTTTGGTTTGAGATTATGTTTGTTGTTTTATCGTTTATTCTTAGTATCTTGTGACGTATTGTGTGAAAGGGGATATGACGTATTATTATTGTAGAGGGCATGGTAGGGTGTTGTTCTTTGAGTACAGTAATGGCAGTTGAAGCATTAGTTGATTAATAAAGATATGTAATATAAGAATAATAGTTGTGAAGTGTATATAATTAAATCCCTAAACAACGAAGGCAACAAAACTATTAATTAAGACTAGGCTTGTAACAGGATGTATAGATGATGGATAGTCGCATTGTATCAGGCCTGCTGAAGGGTCATGATGTCTTGTCTTTTACGGTGTTCTTGACATAGTCATTTCACCTACGACGTGGCCTCCCCCCGACCCTGTAACCAGAGTGCCTGCTTTTGTATGCTTGTTTTGCAGGTTGCGTGATCTGCATTATGAAAAAACGAAATTTTTATTTTTTCTGGCCGCATGCTTGCTGAATAAGATGTTTTTGTTACCATTTTAAAAATGCTAGTAAATGTTACATTTCAATTCAACTGATGTTTTAGGTCTGAAGGTTGCAGAAACACTGACTTTAAAACGCCAGATTTGAATCTTGTGAACAGGCGCTTATCTTTAAGTGACCTCCATCATTTTGTTTGTTTTAGTTCTATTATTTATGTTTTGAAAAAAATACTCTTGCAAATTGTTTTTTTTTTTTTTTTGTTAGCTTTTTAAATAATTTTTAAACCTATGTAGCAACTCCTTTAAATGTAAAAGCGGGCATTTTAAGGAAGAAAAAGATAAATAATTTTTTTTTTTTTGCTTGTTTTTATTTTTTTTTATATTTTTTTTTTTTTTTTTTATATAATTTTTTTTTTTTTTTTTTTTTTTTTTTTTTATTTTTTGAAAAAAATTATCTTGCAAATTTTTTTTTTTTTTTTTTTGTTAGCTTTTAAAATAATTTTTAAACCTATGTAGCAACTCCTTTAAATGTAAAAGCGGGCATTTTAAGGAAGAAAAAGATAAATAACCAATACATTTACATTGCGCCTAAACATGTCTTGAAACGAACGTATGATCATTAAATGTTATTTGGGCCCTTGTTTCAATTAGTTATTGTTAATGCTTTCAAACAATTTTTTTTTAAAAGGTTAGATTTAAAATGAGAAAGGATTTACCTTGAAATTTGTATTTCTTACTTGTATTAATGATTTTACATAAATGGCTGTAGTTATACATGTGTATTTTATTCTTTCAGATTCATCGGGAAAGGATCAACCATGAATTGCGCGCTGATTAAAAGAGCTTACATTGCTACTTGTCTCATTCTATATTATTTTGGTACGCAAAAGTGTTTTTTTTTGTAAATAAAACAAATCAAACTTTTTTTAATAATTATATCACTATAGCTATCAGTTAATAATATATATTATTTTTTAAATAATTACTATAGTATGAGTACATTAAAAGAATTTCAATTTTAAAAAAATTGTTTATAGTCGATTAATCTGGATAGATTTTTTCTGAAATAGTTTATTTTTTTATTTATACCCATGCTAAAGTAAGTGGGCCTATCTTTTATCGTTTTAATACAAAGAAATATTTCATTTTGTATAAGTAATAAAATACCTGTATACAAATTAAAGTGGTTATTCAAAAGCAAAACATTCAAATAATAAGTCCTCCTGATTTAAAAGAAATAAATAAAATGTGTACGTCATTTTATGCTCACTCTTCAATAATTAACGCGTAAAAACAAAGCTTTTTTATAAATCCTTTATAAAAGGTAATATCAAATAAAGGGGATGGGGCTTAAATTTGACAAAATTATCAAAAAAGTAAAGATTTTAATAAGAATCCCAATTAGTGCCCCCCCCCCTTTTCTTGTAAAAGCTCGCAAACAAACATTTCTTTACGCCCCTGAATTATAGTAATATTCTAAGGAGCAACCCGTTTTTACACCGCAGATTTTTTGCACTAGTCTAAATATTTCAGAAAAGTAAAATAAAATATTATGCACCAAACGCACTTGCGATATTTTGTAAGAATTTTATTTAGGGAACTTATCCGGAATTTTAATTCACGTTCCCTTTGAAAAACAGGAAAAACTGATTTTTTGGGCTTTGGGGTGGGGGTCGGTCATACAATGATAAAATGTGTTGTAACCGGCAACAAATCTATATGTCAAGTTTCAGCTCGATAGCCTGACGGAAAGTAAGTAAATTAGCCGTATGGGGATTTTTCCATCAAGCCAGCCAGAAAGAGACAACAAAAGCGAAGTTAACATAAAGTATTCATAAGATAGTTGATTCAGAAAAAAAAAAATATGCATTGCCTTAAAGTCATCAGCTTATTTCAAATGTATCGTTCTCTCGACAATATTTATGTACTGATCTATTTTAGAGACAGTCGCAGAGCCAGGAACCTTCACAGTTAAGATGAGGAAAGTCAACCACGTGATGATCGCAATGATTCCGATAGGATCAACCGCACACAACGTCAGCCGACTGGAGTGCGCTTTCGCCTGCCGTGCCACCAGATACTGTTACAGTTTTTACTACCAAGTCCACACCAAACTGTGCACTTTAGGTATACAGGTTTTGATGAAGTGTCATCACATAAAACTGTGCATTTTAGGTATAAAGATTTGATGAAGTGTCTTCACATACAACTGTGAACTTTAGGTATAAAGATTTGATGAAGTGTACCAAGGTCAGATTTCAGATTAATGTCAATTGAATAATTATTAATAAGAACACTAAAGCATTATTTTAAAAAAATGAAATCACTTAAAAGCTTATAGAAATGTGTCATTTTGAAAGTTTATGACTTATATAGTTAAGGAATCGCACAGAAACTGAATTAGATGTGTGGTAAGAGCTTTACTGATGATTTAATTCCCTAAACTAAATTAGTACTAACTTTAGCATACAATTATATTCACAACTGAAAGACACGTGAATAAAATGTAGTTAAAGAGCCCAGATTAAATAAAAGAAAAGTACATAATGAAATGACTAGTCGAAAATGTTTTTTTAAAATTTGTCCATGAAGGTTCAAGTCTTTTCAATGGGACGTAATCAAAGCCCAAAACTGTACACACTCCGTGTGTATTCTCTGATCTTTTATTCTAGGTTCTTGGGTTATCATCGGCACATCAGCACGAGATTCAGAGTCTCAGCTCTACACGCAAGGTTCATTCTGCAACAACAAACAACACTTTATATACCACTACTATACAAACGTCCCGATGTGTCTCTTTATCTCCAAACAAAAACTAGACTATCAAGGCTCTAAAACAGCTTGTCAAGGTGATTTCTTTATCATTAACCTTTTTTTTTTTCAAATCGTATTTTTGTTTGAAATCAAATATCATTTTTTTTTCTCATTTTCATCAATTGAAAAAAAGAACCATATCCTTACTTGGCTGAATGTTAAATTTTTTAAATTAAGACAGGAATGCTTGAGTTCTATTTTTCTTGTAACCCAAAAACAGAAGCACCGTCATAAAACGGTATGGACTTTTAACAAAATTCATGTTTTTTTAAAACTAATTTATTACTTTTTTATATTCACGATCATGGTATAAAGAAGATTTTTTTAACCTATCTATTTCAGGCTTAAATGCCACGTTGTGCTCAGTGAAATCATTCAGGAAAACGTACGCCATACAGGGCTACTTCGAAGAAGCGTATCCCAATGTTACACAATTCAATATGCTTCTCTGGGTTGGCTTAAATAACCTACAAGCTACGAATGAGTACAGGTGGGAGGATGATGGAACCCAATTGGACATGAGTAGCTCATTAAAAAGAGCTGTCTTTCATTACAGTAAGCAGTCGTGATTTTTTATCAACTTAAAACAATTCTAAGTGGTCATTTATATTTAGACCTGGTTTATGACAGTCAAATGCTTCTAGCTCTGATCTCAAGACATACGACAGGACTATGATTCAGAGATATATATTTTAAGGAAAGTTTCAATTGTTCGATATACAAATGATATATATTATGTAGTTAAACTTTAGACTACAACGGAAAGAAAAAAAAGAGCAGCTTATCAAGCTATTCTTTGAATTTTACAACAACATCACCGTGAGTAAAGAAGAATGAGTTGGAAAGTTATCTTAATTACTAGAAGATACGACACTGTGTTACAGGGTTCATTATAGAAGGCATATTGCATTACTTCATAACCGATATTGCCATGTCTCAACATATAACAACAATAATTTATAAGTATGTAACTGAATCAGAGTTTCATTTATTACATCATTCAAAAACAAAACTGCTACATTTTTCCAAGACAAAAAAATCTAAATTTAGGAAAAAAAGACATTCGCCTTTTTATTTTTTAAGAAATATTTATTTACATAGTTTTACATTTCAAATATCTTGAATTTTATAAAAATGTTGATCTAATATATACAATAATCGAATTCAACCATTTAGACTTCTAAAATTTACAAATTAAATACATTTTCTAACAAAAATTAATATTTTATTTAAATATAAAATAATAATAAGTGCATCATTATGAATGTATGTGACATTAACGGATTTTCATATATTTGAAACATTATTTAAAATCACCGACAATTTCCCTTATCTCGCGGTTTGTATTTTTGGAACATCGTCAAACCCAAAATTTATTTTGCCAATATTCTAGTCATTAACTTCTTCTTCTATATCTTAAGGCCCACGATCAATTTATTGATCATTTTAACTGCCTTTAATATATTATTTATCTCATAAAAATGTATCAACAGTTTTCCGAGAAATGTCCTTAAAACAAATGTAAAAAAAATATCTTCTTATTTCTTAAAGAGAAAATTAAAAAATTGTTCTTTATATCGCTAAACTGTATTTTTGGAAAATTTATAAAAATCTATTTTTCAAAGTGATTTCCACCCTGTGTATAGAGTCGGTCTTAAGATATTGTCATTCACATACAAATGTCCGAACTCTCTTTCACTCGCACTTAAAAGGTGGTTTTTTTTTCAACGAAATAAATTAAGTGGTCGGCTCATCAAACTATGTTCAGAGCAGCTGTCCTACATGTTTTGTTACATATTTAATACATCTTATGTAACTCACACCATACCAGCTGGGAGAGATGGGAGGCGCCTCCCGTACAGACAAACTAACTAGCAGCTGCGAAGCATTGCACAATATAAACAGTGTCCAATCTCAAAACACTTCAAGAAACTACAATTTCTCCTGTGACGTCGTTATCACCCCAAAAGTGTCCTGCACCAACACGCCTGCCAGACCGACATTATTCATATATGACTACCCTATATCCTCGCATGTGAACTTTATCTTTTGGAAAAATGGAAATATGTAGATGTCCTTACTTTAAAAGAGAATGTGATTGACTAATTTTCCATTTTCAAAATTCATTAAGCTTAGAGTTACGTCTTAGCTTACTTAATGTCCCTACAATTTGTCAACGCTCTCGAAGTGTGTTTTCCGACATAAGTAGAAGGCTTATTTATTTATTTACAAAGAAAGTATGTAAAACTATGTCTCACGACTGTTATGTCAGCGGATTTCAAGATATAGTACTACAAATAAAAATTGCAAACCATCTCCCAAGAAATTGCAAACCAAGACAGTTTAAAAAATAATGTGATTCCTTTTAAAACAACCTACATACCAATTTCCGGGTGGTGATGAATTTATGCTTGAAACTATTGCTATACTCATAAAGTACTACCACAGATTCACATATCTGGGATCCAACATATCGAGCACCCTCTCAATGGAGGATGAGATAAGTGGGAGGATAGGGAAGGCCGCAACTGTTATGGTCAGACTGAAGAAAAGGGTCTGGTCAAACGCCAAACTCACAACAAGAACTAAGCTGCAGGTGTATCAGGCTTGCGTACTGAGCCTACTCCTGTATGGATGCGAGTCGTGGACCACATACTCTAAACACGAAAGAAGGCTCAATGGCTTCCACCTCAGATGCCTGCGCCACATCCTTGACATTAAATGGCAAGACAAAGTCCCCAACACGGATGTCCTGTCCCAAAAAAAATGTGTAGCGTCCCAGCCATGTTAATCCAAAGACGCCTCCGCTGGCTTGGACACGTCAAGCGAATGCAACCTGGTCGCATTTCAAAGTACGTGCTATACAGCGAGCTGGCGACAGGGAAAAGGTCAGTTGGACGGCCTCGCCTGAGTCTGAGATACTTAGACATATGCAAAAGAGACATGAAGTCGGCCAACATCGACGTCTCAAACTGGGAGTAGCTGGCAGAGGATCGATCCTCATGGCAGGGCATTGTGAAGGCAGGATAACTACATGCCGAGGATCAAAACAGGGCGGAAACAGCTGCAAAAAGAGCGAGGAGGAAGGCCGGTAAATACTGCTCCACCGCATTCGTGTGTGGGAAATGTAACAGAGACTGCCATTCGAGGATTGGTCTCACCAGCCACACCAAGAGCTGCAAACAATAAAGATAATCTATCGTCTCCCGAAGACGGAAAGATGCCATACATAATACTACCACGCTAGTGTAGCGAATCTTCAAAGAGTTAAAACACTAATAAAGCGACATTGTCGTAGGCTTTTTTCAGACGTAACGCACGCTGTTATATTTTTTTTAAGGTCTTTCTACAGATTTTCCCAATTTTTTTCGGCCATTTTCTGTTAAGGTTTTATGTTCCTTTTAAAAGGTATCTAAAGTCTTTTCTGAAAAAAAGCATTAACTCCTTGATTTTTAAGTATTTTTTATAATATGTCTATGAAGTCTTCTGGCCTGCTTATCAATGAAGACATGTGTCATCCTCAGATCAACCAGACAATCCGCTCACGGAAAGATGCATGGCGTTCGACTATCCTTCCAACGACTTGCATGATCAAAATTGCTCTATCCCACTGGTGTTCTGTTGTGAAAAACAGCCGTTTAATAATTATCCTTAGCAGCGGAGAAAACACTATCATCAACTTGGTATAATTTTAGTTCTTGTATTTACAAAGATAGAATTTTAAATTCTTTTTTTTTTTTTTTTTTTTTATATTTTTTTTTTTTATTTAAAAAAATAGAATTTTAAATTTTTTTTTTTTTTTTTTTTTTGCATAATATTTTTTTCCCCAATTAATCCTGCCTTAGACTTTTGAAAGATGAGTTTTTAAAGAAAAGCACAAAAATGCAAAATCCATTTTCAAAATGGAAAAAAAAAATATTGTAAGTTCTATATCTTTATTGTTGCTTTTTACTATTAAAACAAGAATATTATAGAATGGTCTATTTCTCTTTTTTTTTTTTAGATAACGAAATATTAATAATTTCAAATTAAAATTTTTTTTTTTTTTTTTTTTTTTTTTTTTTTTAAAAAATCAATTTTTTAAAATTGTTTTTTTCTTTTTTTTTTTTTTTTTTAGATAACGAAATATTAATAATATCAAATTAAAATGCTTGGAAAAACGTAATACATTCTTTGATTGTTAAAGTATGTTTGTTTTTTGTGATACTGCATCCACTCAAAGTTATCCACGAAAAAAACACAAGTAACTAGGACCTGTGTCAGTTCCCATAATCACACAACCAACTATTGTGATGTCGTTGTATTGTTATAGTTGCGTCCATTTGTTGGGAACACGTTGAGGCTCGTAATTCATGAGTTGTGAGGTGAGAGGTCCTGTGAACTGCTTGTAACAAGTCAGTATAGATATAGGCAAGCAGCTGGAAAGAACGTGTTGGTCTTCGTTGTGTTCGCCATTATAATACTAAATATAACACTAACTAGACGATAATGTTGCCTTAGAAGTCATGGTATTTAGAGTGAGTATAAGTTCAGCCAGTTAGAAAAATCTATTCTCTGAGATGGATGTCTTATTCAGAGGATTCACATCTTGTAACACGTGCACTATTTTATATTCCAAATCAACTAGAATTACCCAAAAAGGAAATGGTCAACAACATTATGATGAGTGAGCAATGGGAAATAATAGTAAGGAAAATAGAAAAGTGTAACAGGGGATATAATTAATTTTAAACAGGACGGGGAAAAAAGCAGAAACGTGTGACAAAGAATGCCGAAAATCTTTAGAATCAAGAAAGATGCCTCGGCTGGTAATGTTGCAAAGGGAGACAAGAAGAGCAAATCAAATATTACGTGAAACAAGAAGTGAGGCTTCAGAAATTTGTAGAAATAAAGAAAAAAACCTGCTTGAATTAAAAAGTAAACAATTAATAGAGATGTCAGTCTCGGCAGAAGACTGAGATGGGGTGAGAATTGTCTGAAGGTAAAGCGAGTATATAAAGTTTTTCAAGGAATATCACCAACGTCTGAAAGTATGAATGGGAAACTGATAACATAGAGCACATTAGCAGTAGGATACTAGAGAAATGGGTACCCCACATTGAACGCATGATGAATTGCTTACACGGCATAGCCTATGACAATTACGATCTTCTTCCACGAATAAAACATTTGATTTTTTTTTTTAAAAACAGTTTTTCATACACAGAAAACATGCTTATGATTCCTTAAAAGAACTTACAAAGAGTCTAAGAGAGTCCCTGATAAACTTACAAACTTCTGAGAATTTTTATCAAGAAAATGCTTGACATAAACAAATAAAAATAGCTTAAAACAATATCCAGTTCCATTGCTATTTTTTCTTAATAATCATTACTTTAAATAGAGCTGTGGTTCTAAAGAGATATTTCACAAAAATTTGGTTGGCAAAATGTATCTGTGTTGAAGGCATTCATGACAATTATTTGGCCCATTCCTGGAAGATCTGCAATACCGGGCCGACCCGTGGCGAGAGCAGAGCAAGCCTTGGGCATCTCGCCTCAGTCCAAAATTCAGTTTAATATCGTAGTGACTAAACGGGCCACCTATTATATATTAAGCTGATAAGAAATTATTTTTTCTATTTGACATAAAATGTGTAAATAAAAACATTGTTCACATTACTTGTCATGACACAAACATTTTAATTAGTTTCTTAACTACATAAGATTAAAGGATAAATAAACAATTTGTACTGTAAAAATTATTACAAAAAACAATTTTGCCACCAAATTGTGATGAATAGATATAATATTCCCCAATTCCTTTAATACACCCACCCCCTTCCAAGCATTTATTAAGCACTTGCTTTTTTTTTTACATATATATATTTATTCTTTAAATTATCTGTTGAATTGTGTTTTTTTATTTTAAATCTGCAAAAAAAAAAATTAATGTAATGTTTGTTTGATTATTTTTGTGAAAAAAGGCTTAAGTCTGTGATGCCATATATGTTTTCTGTATTGTGAGAGTATTTTTAGACTTATTGTGTACTATTTCTTATTTTTAGATTCTGGTATTGTGTTTGGTGTTATGGCTCTGTGTATATCTACTGTGTGATTTGTACCTGTCTGTATGATTTGTTTTAAGTGTAGGTTTATTCTGTAAGATTGTGTTGCGTGTCAGATTTAAATGTTGTTCAATCTCATCAGCCCCTTATTTGCAAAGTGGAGATTCTTTTTGCTCTACTCTGTCTTGGTATGGTCTTGATGAGACTGTTGACATGTTGTATATGAGGATGTATGTTATTTCTTTGTCTTGATTTTGCATGTCTTTGATGTGTGTATGTTTAAATGTATCCTCAGTGTTACCCTATTGTGTAGGGGCTTTTCTTGTCTCTTTGTTAAATGTTTGTATATATTCTTTGGTTGTTTTATGTATGAGTAATTCATAGGATTTTAAGGCTTTGGTGCATGCTATGTGAATTTGAGATCGTTTTCTCGTTATGTCATGTGGTGTGCTGTTGTCAATTTTTGTTAGATGATCTTATCTAATACATAAGTAGTAATGTTTAAATTTAGTTTCTGCTTTCTTTCTAGTTGCTTTTCCTATAAATTTAATTCTGAGGGCTTGTATTTTTGTTTCTAGGTCTTGTAAATAAATTACCCTTCTTAATTTTGGTTGTATGAGTGTTGTGTGATTAATGTTTTGTGTTGTTCCACGGGATATGTATTTGCAAATATGTGTATTAATTTGGTTTGATATTGCTGTTGGGGGATCCCATTTGTTGCCTGTGTATATTGTTTTGGTAAAGATATGTGTGCTTACAATTGTGATTCTGGCAAAAATTGTGTGTGCTGTTTATTTCTTTCTTTCCATTATGTTTTTTTGTATTGTATGAGTGTTGTGTGATTAATGTTTTGTGTTGTTCCACGGGATATGTATTTGCAAATATGTGTATTAATTTGGTTTGATATTGCTGTTGGGGGATCCCATTTGTTGCCTGTGTATATTGTTTTGGTAAAGATATGTGTGCTTACAATTGTGATTCTGGCAAAAATTGTGTGTGCTGTTTATTTCTTTCTTTCCATAATGTTTTATTATTGACTGTTCAAAGTTTTGCAAAATGTCTGTATATGTTTGTGTCTGTCTTTCCACCTTCCTATCCCCATGATTTCAGATTTGGTTATGTTTATATGATTTTTTATACCCCCAGCGACATACACTGTCAATGTGTACAGAAGCGGAGTGCTATTCATCCATAGCGATGTCATTCAACTTTTATTTTATACTCATAACTATAAAAATAATACTTGTTATTTGTGCTCTTTTGCAAACATTTCTGTGAATTTTCTAAAACAAAAGTCGTTGCATAATTGTACTCTTCCCCCAAATGAAATAAATTCTCTTGTTTCTTAGCTTTACCAACATGTCCGATAACAATAACTTCATTCAATCTCGATTAGCTCCCTTTAATCCCCACGACCCTCTCAAATGGCGTTCTTTGATCTTGGTCTTTCTCTCCACAACAACAGAAACTCTACCATCGTCCATCTTTCCTTTTTAACATGATATACATCCACATACACCTCTTTTCATCTTACCTGATATGTATAATATATACCTGTGTGTATGTGTAACTTAGGTATTTTTGTAATAGTTCGTGTATTGAAACAAAAAAACAGTAGCTTAATGCTATTACGTTTTGTTTAATCATTACAATCTATTTATCATTATGGAGACTTGCAGAAATTTTGGTTAACTTTGTGTAAACATCAACCAATGGTTTCCTTATGCTACATTATACCTGACAATCTACACATTGTCACTATCAGTCCATTATGCCTAGCAACAGTTTTAAAATATAATTTACAAGAACAAAATTATAATAACATTACATGAAATGGATTTTTTTTTAAAAATATATCAATCTCATTTTCTGTCATTTGAACATTTTGCTCATTATTTGTAAATTATTATCTTTTACTTTGCTATAGCACTCCACTCAGAATCCGTCAACGATGCCTGAGATCTTTGTGTTGTCCGTTTTATCTTTAAGCTTTAATCCTTGTCTGTTAACGGTGGGGTAGAGGGTTAACAATGACTTTGTTGTTTTCGTACAGAGTCGCATTTCTATTGGAAAACATAGATGAATAAAAAAATTAATCATTCAAATTATTATGTTGCAAATGAGCACGCAAAGAATTTAAGAACCTTATGAAAAAAAAGATATTTCTTCGTACTCGTGGAGCAGTACAGATCTTCAGTAACTGAGTTATTTTACTGGTTTTAGAATGTAATTTAAACATCCGGGAAAAAAAATTAAAGCTATTTAAATGCATTACAAGGCAAAGAAACGTTGTTTGTTTGTTTTTTAAACGAATTTCTTTGTTTTATAATTTGTTTTTGTTATATAATGCCAATGCCGATGGTTGGCTGAAGTTCAAAATGTGAACGCTACCTGGTAGGAACATGGTCACGATATATTTTCTCGAAAATTTCTTACCAAAAAAAGTAAATCATTTTAACCTGCTTGCATGTGTACAGTTATGTTAAAGTTAAGTTAATTCTATGAATAACAACTGAGACTAACCATTGCTCAAAATGTTAGCACTTTTTAAGATGAAGTTAAAAGCAAAGTAAAGGCCACTTCACCACGTTTGATTTTGTTCACGCGTCGCCATTAAATTGTTAATCAGGATGAGTATTCAGATGTCCAGTAAGCAAATTGATTAGATCTTTTATGTTAACGCACATCCGTATTGTAGATGCATGTGCCGGAAATTAAGGATACTATGTGAGGGACTGTGTTCAAGGCGTGAGAAGTAAATAAATAGTAGAACAGGATCTGTTTCGGCTTGAAAGAAAAGACAGGAAATTTAATTAAAAGTATGTTACAGCTAGATACCTTCTACAGCAGACAGTTTGAAACAAGAGAAAACAGATAATTAAATAAATAATACAAATAAATACGAAAATGTTTTTAAAATCTGAATAAAGATGCGGCTCAGTGTTTAGAGCAGCGCTCTACGTTATTGTTAGACACTGAAGTTAAGTTGTTCAATAATCAAAACGTGCGTCATACATTATTCTGTAGTGCGCACTGTTAAGGTAAACAAACGTATGTGTTATCGATTTAAATTTTGCACCTTAAAATGAGAAGAGAAATAAAAGGAAATTAAGGATCACTAAAAAAAGATATCATTTGATTAATACCATAATATGTTGATATGGTGCAAACTATCATAAATAATGTATTTTTATTCTTCCCTGTCGCTGGTGCATTTGTGCATCAAATTAGGGCCGCTATGGATTCATCTAATGTTTCAGTGTGTTAAACTCCATTGGAATAGTATGAGACGGGAGAAAGATTGCTTTCTGAAATGAAGAAAATGTAATTGGTAAACTTCTACGCTTCCTTGAAAGGCAGGACATAATACATAGCTTCTTTCCAACTGAATGGTAAATGATGATTTATGTAAACTAAACGAGTTATAAATTAATACATATATATGCCTGTATCAAATTTATTTTTAGAGATACACAAATTGAAATTAATGCCATATAAAATAAAAATAGTTAATTAAATGCAGATGGTTACATTAAATTTCCATTGCAAATTTCTGTAATTCGTAAAGATTCAGATAATTCAACATTGTATATAAAACATAAAATTAGCTTTTTTGAATTATAATTATTTAAAATGTAACCAGGAAGATAGGAAATACTTTATAAAATAAATATTGAAATTATAATTTTAAAAAAAAATTTTGAATGTAAAATAAAATATTTCATTTTTATGCATAGAAACTGACATAGGGTTTCAATTTGTCTTCTAATTTTTCTAATTTTTTTTTTTTTTTTTCTTTTTTTTTTTTTGGGTGGGGTTTGGTTTGGTATTAATTTTAATATTTTTTCGCTTAAAAATGTTGTTTTTAAACAATTTATTTTTATTTTTTAAATTTTAAAATAAAATATTTCATTTTTATGCATAGAAACTGACATAGGGTTTCAATTTGTCTTCTAATTTTTCTAATTTTTTTTTTTTTTTCTTTTTTTTTTTGTGGGTGGGGTGTGGTTTGGTATCAATTTTAATACTTTTGCGCATAAAAATGTTGATTTTAAACAATTTAGTTTAATCTTTAAAATTTTCGTAAGTTTATAAGAAAATGGAAAATAAAACAGGCGTATTGTGTTAAAATACTTACACTTTATAACTAAATTAAAGAGCCCCAATTATTAGTTAAAACATCAACAAAAATTTCAATAAATATACACCAGTAAACATTTAACTAAGCAGCAATATAGAACATAAAAATGCGCTTCGCAATGATGGTGAATGAAAAATAAATTTTTATATTTAATGCACCAAAATAAAACTAACTGTATCAAAGCATTTTTTAAAAAAATCATTGTTATATACTTTAAAATCTACAGATTTTAGATTTCAATATTTAATGACATTTTCAACATTTATCCAAGTCTTAAAAATTTAATGAAGCTTTTAAGTTAGAATCAATATTTTATCACAAGTTTTGATTCACAGACTCTACTTACGATCGCACAAGTTGGTGGAAGTATTTTTCAAAAAGCCTTGATGACAAATGCATGTATAGTTTCCATCTGTGTTTCTGCAATCAGAGTCAGGTGGGCAGAGAAAATTATTTATGCCTAGACACTCACTGACGTCATCAATACAGGTGTACCCTTTCCAGCCTAATTTACACAAGCAATCCCCTTTGATGTTGTCACAGTAATCGGTGTTGGTTATGTTACAGCGGCATGGCTCATAGCATGTGTCACCGAACATGAAATCCGGACAAGCTGAAAAGTATAAATTTGGTCGTTTATTAATTACGTCAAAAAGGTGTACACAATGTTTTTCCCACTCCCCCCTTATAAACAACTGTCAAACTTTCAATGAACATTCAATTTAATTATGTCAATATTTTACAAACACACCCCACCCCCAACCACCAAGGAAAAAAAAATGAAATATAATATAGATACATGTATTAGTACATTTTACTTGATGCTAATGTATTTTGATGACAAAATTGATAGAAAAATAATGCTATTACATATTTAGCTTGATAAAATCAACTAGTTCAAAAGTTTTTTACACTTAAATTTAATAAAGCGGAATTAATTAAACAGCTGTTTGAGGAATTATACATATGATTATTGTAAGTATAGCTGACAATTGTACTATAGTTTCTAGCAGCTATCATCTTCCCATGGACATAATAATGGGCATCAGGGACATCATTTGGGTAGGGTAGGTTAATTTGCTCCCCCCCCCCCCCCGGTTGAACTTGCAGGCTTTATTTACATTTTCGCCTCCAGTAATAACTAGCTGAACGAGCCGACCATGTTTCCCCCACCCCTAGCCTCCTTTTGAAAAAAACCCTAATTGACGCAACTGATGGTCATAGTCAATAGTAGCTAAATTTATTATTTTCATCTTGCGGAACAAATCTACAAGACAAGTCAACATCATTCTGACCTAACCATTCAACTCTTAAAATATAGGCATAGTCAGTGTGTGCAATCATTGCCATAAGCTCTCTCTAGCTCCTGGAAGCTACTCGCATTTGTCGAATCCTTTTTTTTGTTGTTGTTGAGGAGTAGGTTGTAATTTCTTATGCCAGTTATGCTCAAGAGGGAATTGTCGGTGCTGTTTAGCATTCGTTTTTCAACGTAACTTGTGATGCAAAATAGATGTTACAAATTTTGTAATTCCTTTCAAGAAGTGATCTTATTCTTGTTACTCACTTGACTTTCCTCTAATTCTCAAAATATCGTATTCATACTCGATCAATATTATTTATCTTGACTGCACATGACACTTGAACCTTGCCCTTGTTCTATTCCTGCAACATGACCGCAAAAATACCGGCTCCGCCCTAGTCTTTTGCTTTTGCTACAAACATAAGGTACAGGTGAAGGGAGGCCAACTTTTGACTTCTCTTGCTCTAACAAAGTGTGCTAACATTCTGACCAGCCATCTGCCGTGCAGAGACAGACACGCATTGAATAAATCTTATGTTGTTAAAAGCTTAATTATATATGACTATTTAAGTATTAATTGTGTTAATGGTTTAATCGCACTGTAGAGAAGATTTACACTACTACGAGCCAAGGGAGTTCACATTTTTTAAAGTTTGGAGACAGGGGATGTCCTATTATTTTAATACCTATATTATTGTAATGTCAAAAGCAGTACATTGTTAAGAATGAAATTTTAATAGAGAAACCATTGGTTGCTGACGTCATACCCCCCCCCAATTTTGTTGACGTATTTAATGGAAGCCCCCAAACATATATATATATATATATATATCATTATTTCAAAATTATATAATTTTTATAATTTCTAAAAAAAATTACATCATTATTTTTGGCTATTAGTATTTGAGATGTTTTTTTACTTAGGGGTATAAAAATACATGTAATGACAACACATCAAGACATCAACTAGATGAAGGGGCATAAATGGTTATCGTTTATATGTTGTAAAAGTCTTTTACGAGCTTCATTTGATCTTCGATAAAGCATGTATTATGCTGAATGTATTTATGTATTTATTTGAACACATATCTTTATGTTTAGAATATGGCTTAGTTTGACGGATATAATTTGTGTGAATGAAAATTGTAATTGAAAAAAAAAGAAAGAAAAACATCCTTAGTCTTGTTATCCATTAATTAAAACGTATTAAAGTTACATGTTAACTAAAAAACAGGATTAACATTTGTCTAAAATTTAAACAAAAAAATATATTCCAACAAAAACGTACGATGTGTGTAATACTTTGCACTGAAACCTCGGTCCATGTTAAGCGTCGTAAAGCTGATGAACATGCTATTGCCAACAGATCTGACAAGACGTGGAACTGTACGATTAAGTTCACCAGTGTACCGGCCGATGATTTGACCGTTGACATTGTCTCCATTGTAAAACGTTAAGTAATCAGTTAAAGGATAAGTAGTAAAAGCTTCAAATCTGAAAGAAATAAATGAAATACTTTATTATAGGCTTGAATGGGGATGGGGTATATTTATTTCAAGATTTAAACAAAGCGTTCAATGCCAAAGCCAGATTACGTTTATATATTAAAATGAAATAAAGAAAAGAGTTACCTAACAGAGATTACGTTTCCTGGTTCGGCTGTGATAATCCATGTACAATTGGTGTCGTAGAAATAATTACTTGGATAGTTTGGACTGCTTAAATTACCAGATGGTGCAGTCAGTGTGTGATGACAATCTGGGAAGAATATATTAAAACTTAATAATATAAAACATTTTTATAAAAATAATTCCTTTCAGTTTCTAATTATTTCTTTAAAAAGTATGATTCTGTCTTTGTTATATGTGGCATTAAATCTTCCTGAATTGGTGCAACTCTAAGAGAATACGAAAATGTGTTTGACATGTCTCAGATTTCACTAATTAAATGAATTAAAGTACTAGCAGATAATAAGCCACTTGAAATACTTCATCTCGAAGTACATTTTCCTACGAATATAAAATAAGTTTGAAAAAACAAAGGATCTTTCTTTAAATTTTAGATGCATAAAATATATTGTTTCCTTCTATTTTATGCAATATTGCATGCGTTACGTAAATTGAACTTACCTATTTTCCTGCAAGTCCTGGCATCAACATTCTCGAGACTGTAAATGCTGTCGCAACTGCACTCGTAATCACCAGGTGTATTTCTGCATGTAGATTTTTGGGGGCATTTGTACGAGTCAAAATAGCATTCATCAAAATCTTGTGTACAAGTAGCAGATGTCCAGCCTGGTTTACACTCACAGCGGCCAGTTACTGGGTTACATGAGACTGTGTTGTTTTTTGAACACGAACACTGGAATGAGCAATTTGGGCCAAACGTTCCCGCATGGCAATCTAAAAAAATAACAATAAACGAAATTATAGAAGCAACAATCATCATGAGCAAAATAACTTTAATACACTTATGGGAATCAAATAAATAAAGCTTTACCGATATAAATTTCAAATTAGTCCCTTCTCTGGTGTACCTTACTGTTATGGTGGACTAGCGGACTGTCCCGTACCGCTAGCCAGCCAAGGTAACAGCGCGCACGCGCAGAGAGACTGGACAGAGTGTGTGTGTTTAGGAACCGTGTTCCGGACGCAAGCAAAAAGTCAACACCTGATTGGGAACTTGTATTTATGTATATATAGGTTTATGTTACTTGTTTGAAATAAAAACATTGAAAACATAACAAAATGGTGGCCAGTATAAACATCACAGAGTCAACAACACAGTATGATGGTCAGTATTAACTCAATACAAAACTCAGTACAACCGAGTGATAGTTTGATACGCACGAGTGACTTCACGTGACGGAGGAGGTAAATACACAATGGAGTCAAATCTGACCCAAGCTGACAATTATCCAGAAGCTCATACAGCATAATCCAGGAAATGATAAATGTTGATTGCTGAACAGGAAGCAAGCATTAACTCTCGATAAAACAATAATTTTACACAAGACATAGGCCTACTTACTGGTGCATGTGTCTCCAACTAATTCCGTTCCAATTGGACAATAACATTGCTCTTGTCCACTTGCTTTTATGTGGACACACAAACCTGAACATCTTCTTGAACAGCTTGATGAAGTTCCATTTGACACTGTTCCATTTGCAACTGTTGAAATGAATTTACATTTTTATATTGCTTAAAACCATATTTATTGACACAGTGTGAAAAAAAATTTAAGATTGCAACTTTTTACATTACAACATAAAAAGACAAAAATTGTATGAACGATTGGACACATTGTGTGACTAATTTTAAAAAATGTTTATCCCTCCAAAAAAATTTCCTGAAAATGATGTACCCTTATGATCACCAACATCCATGTGTAATAAAAGTTTAATTTAAATTGTAAGCTCCTAATTGTTAGTGCTGTGACTGCTTAATACATATACCAATTCAGGACGATATAAAACAAGAATAAAACTAAGGAATTTTGTAATGTGTGTTGAAAAGTTTAGGTGGATGGGTGTTATTGAAAGTAACTGACTTGTGTAATTGAATGTTTCTTTACACGAATATAGCCCACAACACAAATTGATCTTTATGAATTCAATTACGTTTCAACGTGGAGTTTTATCGTAGAAATATCTGTCCTTCGTGATCATAACTGACAAGTCCAATTAACTTGTCCCTGTGCTTTGTGGGTCATCATCCATACACAGGTTCTTTTGAATTTTCTAGAAGGTTATCAATATGATTGGAAAATTCTCGCTTTCCTTTGTTGGTTAAAGGATTGATTATAGGGAAGTCTCTCCCACCGCCCACCCCCGCCCCCACATAGACTGTAAATAAGTGGAACAATCAGACGTGCCAGCCTAAAACTTATTTCAATGCATTTGCGAATTAAAATTTATAAAGTGCCCTTATTATTTCAATTCATTTAACTTTGTAACTTTAATCAGAATTGTTAATATAAGTACATTGTTACTTGCAAAATATTTGATACATGGTAGAGTCCTTTTGTGTGTGTTGTATGTGAAAGAGCCATTTTAAAAAAACGTTTAACTTAATAGAGAAAAACTACATAGCTGTCTTTAAAATAACTAAACATATTTTTGTTGTATGATTTTTTTCTTTAAAAAATTCAATTTTTCCCCTTCATGTTTGCACAACGACAAAACGATTATTTGTTTATGTGTATTATTAATGCAGAATTCAAAATTATGAAATATTACTTAAAACCACTACCTAGTTTAGATATTAAAATGATATAAACTCTAAGAAGTCAACAAAATAAATTACAATAAATGTTTAAAAAATTAAATAAGCAATAATAAAATTTTGACTACGAGTACAAAAAGATGTGTTTTTATATAGCCTCAGTTTGGTCACAATCTTGTATTAATTGGAAACCTGCCATCATAATATCTTTGAATTTTATAATGGACATTGCAGAAACTAAGATAAGATGCATACAACAGAAAACTCAAATTTGTTAAGGTCTTAACAGATCAGACGACTCCTTTAGAGTCGTGACCTAAATATAAATCAATAATTATTACAAGTAGTTAAAGGATTAACAAACTTACAGACGCACTCTCCTTGGGTGTTTTTTAAAAGCCCCAAATAACAATCACATTCATAACCAGGTTGGAGATTTCTACACTCCGAGTTGTTGGGACAGGCAAGTGGATCCACGAGACATTCATTTTTGTCTACTGTACAATCAGAAGATGTCCATTGTTTTTTACACATGCATTCTCCAGTGATGCTGTCACAGTACTCTGTATTATTCTTGAAACAGTTGCATGGAGTTGAACAATTCACCCCATAAAAGTCAATTTTGCATTCTAAAACATATTAAAAAACAAGGAACATTTTTTTTTAATGACTGTTACTCTTTTTTTTAAACATTTTTAATAATTTTTTTCCCAAGAATATTTTAATATATAGATATTAAATGCCATAAGTAAGCATAGTAAATAATTTGTAATCAGAAAGTGTAAATCAGTGTAATAAAAAAATCATATGATCTAAGTGATTGAGTGTTTGGAGACAAAACTAAATTATAACATAAATAGTCTAGTGGAAAGATAACATTTTAATAGTGAAGTTCTTAGACGAATCTAAATTGATCGGAAACCTGAGACACACACACTTAGAGAGAGAGGGGGGGGGAGAAGAGAAAGAAATAAAGAAAGAGAGACAGACATCGATAGAGAGAATGCTATAGAAAGTCTGGGTAGAAATTATATTTTAGTAAAAGTTAAATTTAAATGTTAAAATATGTAATGAACGATTTATATAAATAACGAAAGGGATGGAAAGAAGGATTAAGATCGATCGATCGATCGATCGATCGATTGATCGATCGATGGATAGATAGATAGATAGATAGATAGATAGATAGATAGATAGATAGATAGATAGATAGATAGATAGATAGATAGATAGATAGATAGATAGATAGATAGATAGATAGATAGATAGATAGAT
>CAXITT010000394.1:44137-67822 GCA_964033795.1 Lymnaea stagnalis | reverse complement strand
TATATATATATATATATATATATATATATATATATATATATATATATATTTATAAAAGTGAAATTTTGTGGGTTCGTTTGTGGAATTGTTCCACAAAGGCTTTTACATGGATTGATGGATCTTGACCAAAATTGGCACATGCATCCATCCCTCCATCATTATCCAGAAGGAACTGTTAAGGGGTTATGAACTTTTTATAACATTCTGTTTGGGGCCGGGGGCCATATTTAAATAACGAAGGGTACTGAACTCATAAGATCCATGTCTCTAGGGCCGAGGGACCCAGTTCATTTTTCCTTAAATAAGCTATATAAATATCAATTGGCTTAGACAACACAATAGTTTCTATGTGAATTGTTGGATGTAGGCCTAGCGTTGTAGCAATACACTTCATTGGCTGTATTGATATATTCGTGGATTTAAAACTAATAATATCCAATCAAGAATTTTCCAGAGACTTCCATAATTTTAAAAAGCTATATAAATATGGCATTTTAAGTAGATTTTTATGGGACAAATTTTAAATTTTAAAGTTATTATTTATCTGTCTGATTTTATAGGGCCCCCAGCTTAGTTATAAATATATCGGTACAGTTATGGAATGGGCCCCCCGGGGGCCCTCTATTAACTTAAAAGAAAAAGGATTATAATTATGGCATTTGTTGAAGATTTTTATCGTATTTAAAAAATAATTAGATAGTTTTTACACATGTTTCGAGCAGGTTATTAAATTTAATCTAGAATGTTCCAGAAATTTCAAAATTGTTCCAACGGGATATGTAGTGGGATCTAAGGGAACATTAAAATGCTAGTTTGTTCTATTCATTTCTATAATGTCTCGGAGTTTACTTTTATCTCAGTAACACTGAGTAATTTTTTATATGCGGAATAGAAACAAGGGTGTCGGAATACCATCATAATCTTGATCCCAATGGGATCAGGATCCCAGTAGAAAATGGGATCCCAACGGGATCGGGATCCTAACCTTGAATGGATCCAAAGGAACCGGGATCACACCGGCAAATGGGACTGCGCCGAGATCAGTGCCAGAAATGGGATAGGGGTCCAACCAGGATGGGGTCCTATGCAATCCCGGGCCACGCCGGGTATATCGGCTAGTATATATATAAAACTAAGAGTCAGAGCAAAAAAAAAACAGTTTAACCTATTGAAAAGCTGAGCACTGTAAATAATTTTAAAAAGTAGAATTTCTGAATTCCTTGTCAATCTAAGTTGTATATCCCTAAATTCAAGTTTTGTATCAAACTAAACTTTATCATGTATGTATTAGCATATTAAAATTACGCTAGTAGTTGTCAAATAACTTTTTATACATTTAATTTTAGAGTTATCGTACGTTAGAGTGTTAAATATCTACAAATAGTTTCTCACTAGCACCAAGAAAATATACAATAGGTGGAGCTAGCCAGTGTACTTCTATAGCGCAACAGTCCTCCCGACACTGCTCTACCGATGTGAAATGGGGACAGTCAACCAGCGTCACACCAAGAAACTGAATCATTTTCACACAACCTGCCTCAGGAAACTCATCGGCATCAGGTGGCAAGACAAAGTCCCCGACACCGAGGGTGTCACTAGAGCGAGTCTACTTAGTATCTTCACCATTCCAATGCAGTCTCAGCTCCGTTGGATTGGACACATAGCCTGTATGGAAGACCACCGGCTCCCGAATCATGCGCCCCCAAGGAGGTCAAAGAACGCGTTTAAAAGACTCACTGAAAGTGGCACTAAAGGCCTTCAGCATAAACCCTACTCAATGGGTCCAAATAGCCCAGGACAGAGCCAGGTGGAGAGCTTCTGTCAAGAAGGGGGCTAATAGGATGAAGTAGATAGGATATCCATAGCTGAGAAACGCAAGCTTGCCCGAAAGAGCAACATTAGGTCACCGTCTGAAGCAACTATCCCTTTCCCAAGATGCCAGAGATTATTCCGAGCACGGATCGGTCTAGCAAGCCACCTACGAGCTCATGGTTACCCAACCTCCCCCTAACCTTTGGATGACCCTATGGTCCTAGTCGACTTCGACGGACGAACAACGTCTTCATACATGAAGCTACCAAAGCTACTGGGACACGGAACATTCTCTCGTAGTAAGCAAGTTACCAATAATGCCCCAAAAAATGCATTTTGCTAAAAAGAAGTGTCTTTAACGAATAAACATCCATTGCTCCAACAAAGCAGAAAAAAGCAACCATTCACACAAGTGTTGCAGGATATCATTGCTAAAGGGTCATTCGATTGCACTACTGACTTTAAGTAGACTCATTTACTAGATGCTGTGTACGATTCAGCAATGGAGCATAAAATAATGACTGGTACGAGGCGCATTGGCATGTGCTGGAACCTGTAACCGAGGGGAAGAGAAGAGCTCTATTTGCCTATAGGGATGCACCTTGCGTTCGTACTTTACAGGCTCTCCGAACTGCAAAGAACTATCCCAGCAGACTGCCCAACACTGTGTCAACACTTACTGGCTGGACCTTGAAAATGTATACCATTATCTTCCAGCTCGGGGATAAAAGGAACTTGTACGATGTAGTCAAAAGGACATAAGGTCCACATGCTTCAAAAAGAGCAACACACAAGTCCAAGATAGGTCAAATTATCCAGAAACCAAACGATAAACTTTGTCGTTGGATCAAGCATTATCTTTAACACTACCTAAAAATGAATGTAGTCACTAAAACCACTCTGACTAATATTCTCGTCTTGTCAATAATTGAAAAACTAGATAAAGAGCAAACTTTGCAGGAGCTAGTTAGAAAAAATCAATTGATTACCTTGCTGATGGGAAGGCACCATGCTTTGACGGCATTTTCCCGGAAATCCTCCAAATAGAAAAACTATACTACTTCAGCCCTTACATGAGCGCCTCAATCTGTGTTGGGAAACAGGTCACATTCCTCGGGACATGAGTGACGCAAAAAGCGTAAAATTGTACAAAAATAAAGGGAATTGAAAATATTGTAATTCCTAGCCAGAAATTTCTCTCCTTGGCTTTTTTTGGAAAGACGTTTGCCCGTGTTGCCCTTAAACGATTGCAGAGTCTAGCTAACCGTATCTACCCAGAGTACCAGTGTGGCTTTTGGAGTGGGCGTTCAACTAAAGACATGATTCTCTCATTATACCAAATGCAGGAGGAGTATCGTGAACACCATATGCCTCTTTGTATTGCTTTAGTAGATCTGACAAAGGCATTCGACTTGGTACGGCGGCGTCACCTGTTCAATATCTTCCATAGAAAAGGGTGTCCCCTTTGACTGCTCACAATAATAGTAATTTCACAAAATCTTGCACAACACAATAACCTTTAACGGCGCGGTCTCTGGGGCATTCCCAGCAGTGGAGTAAAATGTTTTGTGTACTGGCACCAAAGCTCTGCTCAATTTCTTCTCGTTTCTCCATCAATTTGCCTTTAGGAACTGTGAAGACGGAATGTACATCTATACCAGATCGGAAAATAGGCTGTTCAATATCGCCCGCCATCGACCAAATACCAAGGTAAAATAAAGGTTGTAATTAGTGAACTGCTGTTGCTGATGATGATTCCTTTAGATTACACAAAGAAGAAGGACTTCAGCGGTTTGTTAATCGTCTATCAGACTCTTGTAAATAGTTTAGACTGTCAATTAGTTTACAGAAAACAATGCTATGATGGTCCCCTCCAGTCATATCTTTTGAGGGCCACAATCTGTTGATTAATCTGGATTCACATACCTTGGATCCAATATATCTAGTTCTCTCTACGTTAACGAAGAGGTAGGTAAACATCAGGATCGCAAATTCAGCAACACCACCAAATAAGAGGGATGGAACTAATCTTAATTTAAAAGATAAATCAAAACTAAATGTATATCAGGCATGTGTGTTTAGCACGCTCCTATTTGGCAGTAAAGTGTTGTCCCCATATACAATCAATGAGCGGAAAATCAACAGCTTCCATCAAAGATGGCTACCTTGAATTGTACGCATTCACAGAGGTTTTGGAACGTGCACAACTTTTTTAGCATATTCTCCGCTATTTCCTGAATAGGGAAATGGAGGAAGGCTGAATTCCAAAGAAGTTTCTGCATAAGGAATTAAAATGGACCAGACTTATTGGACGGTAACGCCTGAGATTTTTGACTGTTGCAAAAGGAGCATGAGGGACGCCAACATTAAAATTAACCAATGGGAGATCTTACCGAACAAAGTTCCAACTTGCGAAAAACAGTGTATGAAGGTGTCGAAAGGGCAGAAGATGCGTGAAACAAAGCCCTTGCAAAAAAAAGAACAATAAGAAAGGCCAAACTTAACCAAAAGTCAATATTCTCCAGCGAGGAATGCAGCCAAGTTTGCCATTACAGTATTGGCCTAGTGAGCCATTCGTTGAAATGTAGATAGCTACTCAATCGTCTCGCGAATATGAAATGATGACATTTATTGTCACATTAGAATGTTATGAACACATAAGATTTTTTTTGAAAATGTATTCTATTAAATTTACTTATCTTACAGCAAATACATAATGTTTGTCTACAACTTGGTCCACAGGAGTTAACTAAAGATATCAAGTAACTTAATGCTGAAATTAAATTAGATACGGTTTATAGCAGACAGAGTTCTGAGATCCTTTTCTTCTAGTTTCATCTAAAATATAAATACCTTTAAACTAGTATTTAACTCATCAGTTATTACATTTTTTTAAAAAAGTTTTAAAATAAATAAGTTTAACACAGTCTATCTTAAGGTACATTGATAATTTATTGTGGAGAGTTCGGACCACGCACCAGCGCCGGCGCCAGACAGTTACCGGCCATCAGGGATTACGGCCGTCTGACCACCCAGACACGACCGAAGGATCAAACGCCTGACCATTTACGGCCGTCTGACACCCAGACACGACCGAAGGATCAAGCGCTGGGGGCGGTATCGACCATCCATCTGACCAGGGCATTTACCTGGGACGTCTAGACCATTGCGGCAATTGAGAAAAAGGGGGCGGGGTATAATCTGGACTGGGAGAGGAACTATGGGACGGGGAGGTATAAATAGGGATCTCTGGACGGGACGAAAAGTAGGCGGACGGACTGAGAACTAGATAGCAAGTAGAAGGCGGCCGGACTGAGAACTAGATAGCAAGTAGAAGGCGGTCGGACTGAGAACTAGATAGCAGGGAGAAGTCAGAGTTGTGAGACGAGTGAAAGTGTAAGCAAGTGACAGCCAATAAAGAACACGAGTTTAATCATCAACTGTATCCCCGGAGTTGTTTCCTTATTGAGTACCAGATCTAGATGAAGTTAATCAGAGAGTAAGCAAGGTTTCCTTAAAAACTAGTATTTAACTCATAAGTTATTACATTTTTTTTTAAAGTTTTAAAATAAATAAGTTTAACACAGTCTATCTTAAGGTACATTGATAATTTTTGGCGTTAAGACAAACTTTTCTTCTTTTTTTTTAAAAAAGGGCATTTAACATATATTGATGGGAAAACTAAAAAAAACAAAAAACATTCAAATAATCAACCGTATGAATATAGTAAAGGTTTTGAAAAAGATATATAAATAACACTATACATAAGTTACATGAATAAAAACGCAAGGTCTACGTCATAAATATATTTTAATCAACTTACTTTAAATCAATGACGTTGTCTGCATCAACAATGATTGTCCACCAACACACTTCCGGTTTTTCGTTATAATAATAATCGGATACAGTAATCGTGCCCGTTGAATTAGTCAATGTCCTACCACATTCTAGAATATGTATTGAAAATGATCATACAATTCAAATTAGAAAATGACACAATGAATGTTTACAAGGCTTTAGAGTTTATGTAGGTATTCAGTAGTACAAGATATTAAATAATAAAATGCTATAAAGCGAAATAAGCGCTAATTGTAAACATATTTTATAACAACATGTCTGTATGATAAATGATTTAGAAGAATTACTTAAGTAAATTTAAAATAACATTATGTTAAAACAATCTGTATTCATAAGGGCCTGTCTAGGGTTAGTGCCACCGGAGTGGGCCAATAATTTTTCCGACCTACCCCCCTTTCATTTATTAATTGTTGGCCGAAAAAGCCCACCCTTGTGAAAATGGGGTTCTTATGTCAAGACAACTCAAAACAGATGATGTTAAAGACTTGAACCTTTGAGTTAATACAGATGTTGAAAAATTAAGAAATTCAATTTTTAAATATTTTCTTAACATACTGCTCAGTAGCGTGGAATATGAGTGTTGGAAGTGTACATTTTTAAATCAATTAATTCAGCTAAAAATATAAATAAGAATTCATTTATTTAAAATGTTTGTACCATTGGATTATATTTTTTCTTTTTTTTTTCATATTTTACAAAAAAAAAAAAAAAAAAAAAAAAAAAAAAAAAAAAAAATTTAAAAAAAAAAAAAAAAAAAAAAAAAAAAAAAGATAATACATCTTTAAAAAAAAAATACACTACAGATGGGTGGAAGAGGATAAATGTTCATTTTATGAGTATATATATCTCAAACCTGCAATTGTAAAATTGATATTTTGGATTCTTGTTTATTAATAACTAAACAAGTTTTACTACTACCAAATATAATTTTCAGGGCAGTTTAAAAGGGTTTATTTCTCAAAATGTGAATGTGTAAAAAAATTAAGACTTAATGAATGGCTTAAAAGCATTATTGCTATGCTTTTTTTTTTTAAATAAGACACTTCTATTACACTAACTTTCTTCCGAATTGTTTAAAAATTATTAAATTTGATTGCATGCAATTTTATGAACATAAGTGTAACTCAGTAAGCGAAAAGGGTATGGACTTGTGAGCCTTGAAAATCGGTATAGAAATCTTTTTTTACACATTAAAAAAATGTATATATTTTATCTTTTTTTTTTTTAAATATCCAGTTAATTTAGATATAAAAAGGGGATTATATATTATTTAATCGTTTTTTACGTATAGAAAATAAAAAGAGTTTTAATTATTAATTTTTTCCAAAGTTACGTCCGTAATTGTGTATCCCGAACATGGTTACCTAAGAAGTATAATTATACTGATTCTAAAACCAGTGCATCATCTTTCCGTCACATTATCTTTTCCATAATAAAAACGCAAACAGATTTATCGAGTGATATTAATTAAATTTTGTTATCTGTATTTTGTATCCAATACGCCCACTTCCATCTGAAAAAAGGTAATGTTTATTACGTTAGAGTAGGCTGAACTTAATAAAGAAGTAGCGTTGTTAGATTTTTTATTTTGTAGATTAGAACTTTTTTAAAAAATTCTCTAAGAACAGCAGATACGATTGTTTTTTTTTTTTATTATCACAATTACCTCTGCACGTTGGCTCGTCAGCTTTCTCATAACCACCCTTACAGTCACAGGCATAGTTGCCGTAAAAGTTCATACACCTGGATATACTTCTATTGCACACATCTAAAGAGCACTCATCAACATCTTGACTACAATCTACTGATGTCCAGTTTGTGTAACAAGTACAGGATCCGTTTATTTTGTTGACCATTTGTGTTCTTTCTCTGACGCAAGTCGCCTGGTGTTTACAGTCTTCTCCGAAGGACCAGCCAGTACATTCTGGTGATTCAAACAAATTTTAAATTTTGAGAATGATATTTTGTCTTCAGCGGTCTCAAATTAAATGTTTAGTTAAATAGTATGTACTTTTAATTACATTATTTCTCAAGTACTCTTTAATACATAGGATTAGTTAAAAATTAAAGTCATTTAAGATCCAGATTCTTTAAAATAATTTCTAAGTGTTGTCCACATTATGCGATGCAAATCGATTCTTTAAAGTCATTTTACATGTACCAACTTGCTTTAATTTCATTTGGCTGAAATGAAGATTAAATTAGGTATGTTGACACCAAAATTATTTTCCTCCAAAAAAGGGGAATAACCTGGTGCTAACGGAGCTTTTGTCAGTTCTTTTTTTCCCTCAGTGATACGTCAACAAATTACTAGTGTGTTACACGCGCCACTTCATTTATTACATGTATGTCTTAATACTATCATTAGTCATTTTGTCTGCAGATCAAATTTTTTAAAAATTGTTTTAAAAATTACTGCTTGTAGACTAGCCATCAGTGACTTAGCTGGAGATAGCGCCATCAGTTATGTTAGCGTTGTTTGTAATTGATATTTGCTAGATTAATATTAAATTATTTAAATATGAAAAACATTTTTTTTTAAATTTTGATTAGTTTGCCATGCTTTATGTAAAGAAATATTATTATATTCAATGACTGCTTTCATTTTTTTAAAACCTGACTACTACCTTTAATACGTTTTCAACATCAAATTCGAGTTTCTATAAAAGATCATTCTGAAAAGTATTTGATTTCAACTGAACAATGCAAGTGCTAAATTCGTATCAATTATTTTTCGATTAGTCATTCGTAAGTAAATAAAACTTTTTAAATGTCTCTCTTATCTTGTTTTGTTTTTAAATGCTTTTGATTATAAAGATAATTTTGATTAATTAATAGCGTTCATATAAGAATAATTGCAAATGTATTCAGGAATAAGTAACTTTGTGTGACATATTTGTGTTGTAATTTCATACTTTAAGCACTAGAGCAACGATCAACTATCTCGCTTTCCAATTTTTCAAAATGATTTATTAAATATATGTCAATAGAGATATAGATATATTTGAAAAGCTATCTTTTTATCGCTACTGAATTAAAACTAGTGGCATCCGCTTACCAACACATGTCCGGTTATTGGCTGGGTCTAGTTTCATTCCATGTGGACAATAGCACTGCTGAATGTAGGGATTTTTTGATATCACACCACATGCATGGGAGCACTGATTCTGTTGTGTGGTGCACGTTGCTGAAAAAAGAAAATACTCTATTTTTTCAATACTAACTTTACAAAGAGACTTTTGTGTGTACTGTTGTAAAACCAAATCTGCCGTCCTTTCGATATGATTGGGCAAATGTTTAGCTCTTGCATTCAGTTATAGTGAACTGTGTGTCTTAATCCGATTACTGGTAGACACATCAATTATTTTCATTAAGGTCAACATAAATTTTAAGATCATAACCAGTAAAACGTAAGCTCTTGTACAAACAAACATTTGATACGTGACTCAAAACACATCGGGACAATTTTTAATTGAGCACATCAGTTTGGCATGGTATGATAATCGAAGTTAAAAGAGTGAATGTTTTATGCAGCATGTTGTTTTTATTTTATTTTTTGTGTGTAAAGCAGCTTTTGCACTATTGAACACCATCCACCACACACCCCATTCACCACACACACACAAGAACTGATGAAGCATTTATTCTTTGTACGTTTTAGCCACGAAATATCGGTGGCAATTGATTTGGACTTTGAACCAACGTTTCAAGAAGATGGAATTAACATTTAAACAAAAATAACTAAGCCTTCAGTACATTTAGCCGAATTTATATTTCCATTATGCTTTATCGATATACAATAATTGTACAGACACAAAAAGTATTAATCTAGGACGTTGATATTTTTAGCAATCTAAGAATTAATGAACAAAACAAAGAATCTGAAGCTTATTCCATTTTATAAACATTAATACCTAGACATCCCACTAAAAAAAAATCAACCAAACAGTAAACGTGTGATTGGGCGAAAAGTGATCAGGAAACTTACAATCACACTGTCCAGTCCTTTGGTTGATCTCAAGGCCTTGTCGACATTCACATGCATTTGATCCGACTTTTTTAAAGCAGTCAGAAAACGGATCTTTACATTGGTAGCCAAAAGTGCACGTGTCACATGTTGTTGTTTCCCAGCCGCTTTTACAAGTGCATTCTCCTGATGTATTGTTGCAAAACAATGTGTTGTTTTGATTGCAGCTACAGGTGTTCACGCAATAGTCCATGCCAAAGGTAAATGGTTGACATTCTAGTGGATTATTAAAAAAAAAATTAGTCTACGATTTTTTTGTTAGATGGATTAATTTTACATGAATTCTATCATGCGCTCTCTCTTTCTCTCGTTTTCTCTATCTCACTTTCTCTCTATCTCTCTCTCTATCTCTCTCTCTCTCTATCTATCTATCAATCTATCTATCTATCTATCTATCTATCTATCTATCTATCTATCTATCTATCTATCTATCTATCTATCTATCTATCTATCTATCTATCTATCTATCTATCTATCTATCTATCTATCTATCTATCTATCTATCTATCTATCTATCTATCTATCTATCTATCTATCTATCTATCTATCTGTCTATCTATCTATTTATCTATCTATCTATCTATCTATTATCTATCTATCTTAATCTATCTATTTATCTATATATCTATCGATTTATTTATATATATATATATATATATACATATATATATATATATAAAGATATATATATTTATCTATCTGTCTACTTATGTATCTATCTATGCATACAACTTTTCCTCAAAATGGCTCTTTTGCTATTCACAAAACCACACATTTTTCCTAAAAGTGACAGTGAGTTTAAGTTTTTGAGTCTTATGTATTTACTACTCGTTGCCTATGGTTAATAATCATTGTTAGAGAGAATAACTGATAACGCACGAGACTTTTAAAAAATGTATAAAGATATAATAGGAAATTAACAATTATCGGCGATCTAAATCAAGAGTGATCAATTTGTCCCTGACACTTACCATGAGCCCAGTACGACGCACTGAAACCAATACCCGATGGTGCTCCCCATGCTCTAAAGACAATGTGCAAGCTGGGACCTGTGGTGCGGATTCGAACATTTGAAACCCTAGCGTCTTCCCAGTATCCACTTAGATTTCCTTTTAACACTGGTCCGGAGGTGCTGTTACCATCATAGAAGGTCACTCTATCTGATGGGTCCACACCGAATCTATGAAATCTGCATAGAGATTGATTGACATTTGATCTAGATAAATGCAAGATTGCCATGAGCAGAAATAGCATTTTTATAGGTTAATTATTTGGCGCATATGTGGAGATCTGGCAAAAAAAAAAAAGGAATGAACTTGTATTAAGACGTACCTAAGTGTTATAACTTGATTGCTAGCCACTGTTATTGTCCAGTTACACGTCACAGTATCCGGGTAGTTGCTGGGAAAATTAGGGGACATAATTGTCCCGGCTTGAGATGTCGAGATATCTCCACATTCTAAGATAATGTGTTAAATCGTATGATACGTAAATTCAAGAAACCTCTCAATAGAAACGTGTCAATAATATTGATTAAAAGACATGAGTTTTTAGTCTTTTCTTATTGTAGTATTCAAATGTTTAGAGAAGCACTAAAATAAACTTGAAAATTTTAGAAGATTGTGAACTTAATTTAGCGTTATTTTATTAAAACACGAACAAATGCAATGTTTATTTCATTGTTTTTTTTACGAAATTGCTATTTTCTCAGTGTAGTGTATACATTGATAGATATTTTTTAAATCATATATTTCACTAACAATAAGTTTTAGGTACACAATATTAGTGGACTTCAAATTTACTGAGAGTAGTTTAATCACTTTTCACATTCATTTGTTCAATTGCTAAAAATTCTGAAAATCTTTGTTTTGCATTTGTTAATATTACTCTTCCACATAAAAATGTATGTTATTAAGTTTTACTAAATAATAATTCTAAAACATTAAAATTCACTGATCCATCCCTGATACTCACTTAACGTTTGTCCAAGACAACAGCTGACAATGCCCAGTATCCAAAAAGCACACAGTACGCCATGAGAAAGGTCCATTGTAAATAACGTGTTGTGCCGTCTTTTTCTCTATGCTATTCTTTTTTCTTTTTCTCTACCCTTGTTATTGATCATCAACATGTCGGAGATAGTCAGGTGAAAACAATTTTTTTAAGGCAAACAATGAACGATTTTATTTATAGATATTAGATACCAATCATTGTTCACCATCATGTTCTTCTAGCTATTTAATATTGTTTAATTATGTCTTTAATGTCGGCCTAAAATTAAAATGTTCAATCTGCGTCTAAGCGCTTTTTAAAATCATTAGAAAACTACTTAAAACTGATGGATTTTTATTACCCTGTGAGTTATCATAAACATTTTTACTTCCAATGTCAAAACGTATAATCTAACGTATACAACGGCGTATACTATGAGCAATATACTCAGTTTTACACGCCGACGCCACACCAATGTATAAAGGATTTCATGACGTTGTCGAACGAAACAATTATGTTGAATTTAAGTGAATATATAAATCAGAAACATTAGTGATAAAATGAAAATAAATGTTGTTTTGAACCAGAGAATAAATACGAGCCATGGAGGATTCTAAATCTAGCATCTGAAAGGATCATACTTTAAAAGACAGAATGATGTACTTTTTCATTGAAAAAGTGAAATTACTTTACCTACAGAAACGTTAGGAGCGAAAATAAAATAAACACTATATTGAATGCACAATATAGCAATCTTAAGCAAAGAAAATATATCGAAGTGTAAAGTCTACAACTTCTAATACTCACTGAAAAAGAAACCCATAAATTCGCGGCGCTGGTTAAACGTCTCACATAGGCTACACAAAAGTAACCCAATGTGTCTAACAAAACAAATTGTTATCTTACACTGCGGCTTTAAATGCAGAGTATCAGAAGAATTGGAGGAAAGTCGGTTAAGAGATTTTTCAAGCACTTGACATTTTAAGGAATCTATGAAGTGTTTAAGTCAACTGATAGTATCCATGTAGTTTTGTTATTTAATGAAGCATCCGTGCAGTGTTGTTGCCATGAAAGTTGCCATGAAGTGCTGTTGCCTATTCAACCTATACATGTATTGTGGCGTCAAAAGGAACTTATCAATGTGATGTTCCTGAAAAAAACAACCTATACATATAGTTTTGTGGGCAAATCAACCTATATGATATTTAAAGCTGGAGCCAAAGAAAAGACTATTTGTTCATTTAATGCCTAAAACTAGGAAAACGTTTAAGGTCCTGGAAGGGATGGAATATTTTTTTAAAAAGTTTTTAATGAAAATGATATAATCTTAGCGAATCATAAATTTGCGTTACTTTAGAAATGTCATTTTTTGCATTTCCTTTTTCATTGCACCACTCTCTAATTATAGAAATCTAAGCTCTATTATAACGGTAGTTCTTCGTTGGAAATTAAGACAGGTGAATATATATCAAGGTAAAAAAATTTAACTCTGATTACAGTTTTAAAAAATGCATACCATCAATACTTAAAAATGTTCAAGATTTTGTTTTCTTTTTGTTTTTTTAAATTCTGTTCCAGATATGTTTAATCCTTATTTATAACAACTTCATTTCCTTTGCCTTAATATATCATTAAAAGACAGACTTCCGTGGTTATTCGTGTAATGTAAAAACGATCATTGCTCTAAATACAAACTTGAAATTGTAAAAGGTGCATTCCCTATTATAAGAATTTAGATACATTAATTTTTGCCAGATTTATTTTAAAATTTGTTTAAAAAAAGAAAAAAAATCTAAAGAATAAACAAGAACTAATTAAAAGCCATTAAACAAACTTCTCGATGATGAACGATGTCTCTCTTTGATGACGCAATCGGACCGTCTTCGCATTAAGACGAACTGTGCTTATTTTTTATATATTTATCTAGTTACCCAATTTAGCCTCATTTACAATATAATATTTTGATAATATTTTTTATATTATTCTTTTCATTTTTTGAATTTGTTTTTAATCTTTTAGATTCTGGCCCGGGAAGTAAATTACGAACGAGGTCAACAGTAAGGAATAAGAGAAGTGGATCTAAGGTAACCACTTTTTGTCAAGCACCTTGAAATCTATTTTGTTAATTGATTTAAAATGTATTTATTTGTTTAAAGAGAAAATAACCCCTTTTTTCACGAATATAATATCATTGGATGTGAATATTTTGTAATCCATGTAAAATTGTACACACCCTTGGTAAATCATTTATCAAATTCAATTCTTCCTTCTGAGGCCTATCTTGTGCTGCCTGCTGGAACTTGAACGTATCAAATCCTCCCCATAGTTTTAATAAACATAAATAAAGTCAACCACGTGGTGCATGCAGTAAATATAATGTTTTTTATTATGTTCGTAAAATGTTATTTCAAATACTAATTTTTTCAAGAACAGATTTTCTGTTTACTAAAAAACATTAACTTATTCTTTAAATATTTGAAGATATTTAAATAAACTACAGTTCATAAAGTGATATAAGGGTGGTTGAACATTACAATACAATTGGCAAGTTGTTCATGAAGAGAGCTGTTAGTACCCATTGGGTTTACAGTCCTGGTTTTTTAACAATTAATTTTAATAACCAACATTCTATAGTGGATGTGTATTGGAAAGAGAGAATCGCAAATGTGTAATTTCATCAAATGAGCATTAAGTAAAACTACGCCACTTAATTCGATTTTGCATTGAATGAGTATAGCAATGTCTGAAAGCCAAGTGTATGAGGCTCATTTCGTCGAAGATAACGCGTTTAAGGTAACCTTAATTATATATATATTATATATATATATATATATATATATATATATATATATATATATATATTACTTTTTACACGGCTGTACGCAACGACTAACAGATATTTTCCTAGAAACTGAGGGGCGCAATTTTTGGCCAACTGTAGAGCTGTTATCAGCGTGCACTTAACTCAGGTACGCCACTTATTCCACATTATAATTGTGACCTGCTGCCGTCAACAGGTCTGTTTCTTCCGCTGATCTCTCTAACCCGCTCGTATTGAAATCTCCATCTCTCCATCGAGTCCATGCTGATCTCCCCAACTCTCCAACCACCCCGTGCTGATCTCCCCATCTCTCCAACCAGCTCGTGCTGATCTCCCCATCTCTCCAGCCATCCTGTGCTGATCTCCCCATCTATCTAACCAGCCCGTGATTATCTCCCCAACTATCCATCTCCCCATTTCTACTCTGTCCATCAATTGATTTTAAAAGTTAGATTGGTTCTTTACCCATTTTTAAAAATGTCTGTTGATACGTCATTAATTTTAAAAACAAACTAAATGGCTTTATTCGAGGCAAAAAGATTCAAGAAGGATTAGAAAAAAATGTATTCTTTGTCGTAAAAGTAGATGGCACAGCTTGGCTAATTTATGCCATCTTTTCTTTTAATTTCTCAAAAACGCTTTTATTAGCACAAAAATTTTGTTGCGATTTATGAGTAAAGATACCTACTTTGGGAAACATGATCACATACACAATACAATGTTTTTTCTTTGCCATCAATTGTAGCTGACATAATAGAAAAATTAGACGTAGTTCAAAAATATAGTTTCTATATTTTACACTAGAAAACGGGACTGTCCATAATTACGCTTCACGGTCTCAAACTGTCTTTCTTAAATCAAATATCTATCATGATTCGAACTAGAAGGCAAATTTGAATTTTCTATTTAAAACAAAATAAATCAGTTAATGGACACTTAAATAATAAACAAGACAACATTTTATGAGCGAAAATGACCGATGAATATACGCTCTCTATAGAAGAGGAATAAAAAGAACTAGAAAAGGGTGAGTGGCAATACTACTTAAGATAATACGTTTTAAATGTTTTTTTTGAAGGGCGGAACCAAACATATAGAATTCTTCGTAAAATAATCTCCATATCAAACACGCTGAATAGGAAGCAGACACAAATGGAAGCAGCCTAATAGAAGCTAACATATATAGAAAAAGAATTGTACTTCTCTAGCATCATTATATTTTGAGAAATGTTTATCCAATATATATTAAGGGTCTATACAACAGTTTTAGACGTCTTCAAAATATGAAGTAACGATATATTCTAAATAATATTTAATATTGTATATAAAAAAAAAAAATTAAAAAATAAATGCAGCACTATACATGTATGTAACATTAACGTATTTTGATATATGTGCAATATCATTTAAAAAGCACAAACAGTTTTGCTTGTGTTGTTTTTTTACGTTATCATAAAATCGTAAAACATAACGTTATATGACTCTAAAAACATTGTGACAATATTCTAATCGAAAAGCTGCCTTAACAAAAAGAATTTATCTCATAAAAATATACCAACAATTTTAGGAGAAACGTCCTTAGAGCAAAAAGAAAAACAAATTAGATACTTAATTATTTTTAAAGAAAATATTTACAAATGAAATAAAAATCAATTTTTAAAAGCTGCATTTCCAACCTGTAAGCAGCCTTGGATTAAGAAATTGTTATCCACATTAATTGAAAATGTCCTCACTCCCTTTCATTCGCATTTGAAGTGTTGTTTTTTTCCCAATGTGTCGTTTTAAGATAAGAGACGATTTCCTTAGCACTAGTCACAATGTTATCTTTCCTATTGTTTGTATCCACTGCTATCACGGTTTGTACTTGCCACAATATGAATCACTTGGGCGGCAACTCTCAGACAAATATAATAACACATTTGAAGCATTGCACACGATAAACATGGTCACATCTCAAAATACTTCAAGAAAAGATCACAAAGCTCATGTACCTGCCTATATCCTCCAAAGTCTTGTGCCAACACGCCGGCCATAGGGACTGTTATGCACTGCCTTCTATTTTGAGAAATTAATCTCTTGTTTTAAGTTATTGGCTCGTACTAAACAGTGCCTAACAAAGGACGATACCTTAGAGAAATACAATAGCAAAAATATGACACTCAAACAGTGCTAATTACAATTAAAAAGATTTATTTAAGTAATAATATAATTACAAAACAAAAGAAATATAATACCATTATCAACTTACAGAATATGAGAAGTCTTGTACCGGTACACAGTTTGTACAATGTGCCAATCAATAAAGTACAATAATGAATGCGAATAAACACATACACACAGAATAATACATTTGTCTGATGAAGTGAAAAAATCTATCAATCCCCCTTTGTCTTTCAATTCCCGGCTTTATATATGGGTATCGCATGTTTCTAAGAAGATTCGGGGGCAGAAAATACATTGTAATAGTGACTAGAATCTTCTACCAATTTCTATAATTTAATACAATTTAGTACCACCTTCGAGTCAAGACAAACAGGCGATGGATTGTTTAATGGTAAAAAAAAGATCAAAAGAAATAGGCCACGCCTAATACGAACCCAGAGTCTGCTAGTAATCTAAGCACGGGGGAATATGTCGTAAACACGTCATAAATAACACCGACCTTATTTATATGTGTCTAGCCTCTATCCTTACATATAAGCTTTATCTTTTGGAAAAATTGAAATATTTATATGTACTTGAATTAAATGAAAATCTGATCCACTCTTTTGCTTTCCCAATTCATTGAGCTTAGAGATACGTGTTAGCAATGTAAATTTCCCTAAAATTTGTCAACTCTCTTAAAAAGCGTTTTCTGACTTAGGTATAAGACATATTTATTTATTTTAAAAGTAAGTAAATAAAACTATTTCTCACGACGGTTACATGGGCGCCAGCAGAAAACTTTCTAGGGGAGGGGGCAAAAAATCGATTAACTTTCCAGGGGGGGGGGACAAAAAAATTTTAGTAATGCTTTAATGTAGTTTTAATTTACTGTAGCGTATTTGTATGGTGAAAGAACGGACAGGACTTCAGCTTAGTTACTTTCTCTTTATTTTCTCTTTACTTTAATAATTTGTTTGTCTATTTGTGTCTAGAATTTTTTTATCCAATCAATCCAGGGGGGGGGCAAGTGCCCCACCTTGCCCCTACCTGCAGGCGCCCATGGACGGTTATGACATTTGTTTTCAAGATATAGTTATACAAAATTTTTAAAAAATGAATAAACCTTCTCCCCCCAACCTCTTTAACTTAGTTTTCGGAAGAAGAAACTACCTTTTTATATTTATTTCCAGGGTGTTATGTATTTGTGCTTTGAACTATTGCTAAACTCAAAAATTACTCCCATTTTACTGTTTGTGCTTACTGGACAAACATGCACCCTACACACAAATATTTGAAACACTAATAAAGCGATACCGTTGTAGGCGTTTCCATGTGTAATGCCCAATGTTTTGGCGTTTTTAGTCTTTTTTACAGTTTAACCCAATTTCTGTGTGACATTTTTTGTTGAAGATTTATGTTCCCTTTAAAAAGTGGCTACGTTAAAGTCGTTTCAGAAAAAAAAATCAACTTCTTGAGTTTTTAAAACTTTTTAGTATGTGCTGTACAGTTTTCTGGCCTGCATTTAATGAAGACATGTATCATTACTTAGGTTAACCAGACAAACTGCTAAAGCAAAGATGCATAAGGATCACCAATCTTTACTCCTCCTAACACGATCAAGAGTGCTCTATCCCACAAGTGCTTTGTTGTGAAAAAAACCGTTTAATAATTATCCTTTGCAGCAAAAAAGAACACAAAAAACAATTATCTTGAACTTGGTATGCTTTTAGTTATTGTAATTCCTTTTTTGCATATTTTTTTTTTCACAATAAATCCTGCCTTTGACTTTTAAAAGAAGAGTTTAAAAAAAAACACGAAAATGCAAACAGTATTTTTAAAAGTGAAAAAACAATTATTGAAAGTTCTATGTCTGTATTGCTGCTTTTTACTATAAAACAAGAATATTATACAATTGTGTATTTCTGATTATTTTATAATAATAGAAATGAATACTATGAAGCTAAAATGCTTTTCGACACTTAATATATTCTTGGATGATGTATGCATTTTTATTTGTTTGTTTTTTATGGTACACCATCAATTCAAAATGATCCACGAAAAAAACATTAGTAACTAGGATCTATGTTAGTTCCAACTATAACACAACCAACTGTTCTGATGTCATTGTATTGTTACAATTGCGTCGCGTTTTTTGGGAATACGTGAGTCTCGTGATTCATGAGTTGTGAGGTAAGAGGCCATGTGAACTGCCTGTAACAACTCATTAAAGACATAGGCACGCAGATGGAAACAACGTGTTAGTATTTATTGTTTTTGCCATTATAATATTAAATATAATACTAACTATTTCTCTTGTTTCCCAGCTTTAACACTATACCCGATAACAATCAATTCATTCAATCTAGATTACCTCCCTTTAATCCCCTCGATCCTCTATAATATCGTTCTATCTTGGTCTTTCTCTCCACAACACAAACTCTTACATCTTTCCTTTTTACAAGAACTGCATCCACATCCCTTTTCGTCTTATCTGATGTATATACTTGATTTATAACATTGCCATTTTTGAAACAACAGCTTATTTACAATCACGTTAAGTCTCATTAATACAATATATTTATCATTTCGCAGACTTGCAGTAATTTCGATTCACTTTATCAAAACATCTACAAATCCTGCTACATTGTAACTTTCAATCTACACAATGCAACTAAACTCAAAATTCCATTGAATCTATCAGTCCATTGTGGATAGCAACAGTTTCGAAATATAATTTACATGAATAAAATGATAACTGCATAAAAATGCAGTGAAAGTCCATTTTCTGAAAATGTCAATCTCATTTGCTCTCATGGAACGTTTCACTCATTATTTGTCAATAATTTCTAAGATCTTTTAAATATTGACTCATTTGACCTGGCTATAGCACACCAATCATCAGAATCTGTCCATGATTGATGAGATCTTTGTGTTTTCGTTTTATTCTCAAGCTGCAGTCTTTGGCTGATAATGTCTGGTGTATAGGGGTAACAATGCCCTTGTTGTTTTCGCACATAGTCGCATTTCTATTTGAAAACAAAGATAAAAAAGTAAATATTCAAATCGTAAAGTAGCAAATGTGCATGCAAGAAATTTAAAGCCATGTTTTAAAAAAAGATACTCATCTTATTTTTGGAGAAGTACAGATCTTCAGCAAATGGGTTATTTACTGGTTTCAGAATATAATTTAAACATCAAGGAAGAAATTAAGACTTTTAGAATGCATTATATGCAAAATAACTATAAAAAAAAGATTTTAACAACTTAATTGTTTCTTTTCTTTTATTATTAATAATATTTTTGGTTATATAATGCCAATTTCGATGAGTACCTAAGTTTAAATGTTTTTAAATTTTTTTTATTCCACTAAAGGGATAAATCCACTCAACATTTCTCTTGGATAGTATACGTTCGTAACTCTTCTTGAAATTTAGTATCAGTAGCGCCTAAAAATATCTTTTCTCAAACATTTCTTATCACAAAAAAACAACGTATTAACCAGCTTACATTTGTACAGTTATGTTAAAGTTAAGTTACAATTTTGATAATAGAAACTAAGATTAACTCGTTGCTAAAGATGTTAACACTTTTTAAGATGAAGTTTAAAGCACTCTAAAGACAATTCAACACGTTTAATTTTTTCATGCGTCGACATCAAATTCTTAATCTGGTTGAGTGTTCAGATGTCAAGTAAGCATATCTACTAGATCATTTATGTTAGCGCAAATACGTATTGTAGAAGGGTGTGCATGAAATTGAGGATACTACGTGAGGGACTGCGCTCAAAATGTGAGAAGTAAATAAAATGTCGAATAGGATAAGTTTAGGTTTGAAAGAAAAGACAGGCAATTAAATTTAACTGATGTTAGGGCTAGATGCCATCGACAGCAGACATTTCGAATCAAGTCAAAACAGATACTTTAAATACAAAATAAAAATAAAAACGAAAGTGTTATAAAAATCTTAATAAATATGCAGCTCAATTTTTAGAGGAATGATTTACGTTATTGTTAGACACTGAAGTTAAGTTGTTTAAAATTAAAACATGCGTCACATAATATTCTGTGGTGCGCACTGTTAAGGTAAAAAAACTCAATTACTATTGATGTAAATTTGTTAACCTAAAAATTAGTATAGAAATGAAGGATCACTGATAAAGAGATAACTTTATGATTCCATATGTTAATATCGTGCCGAATATCAGAAATAATGTATTTAACTTCTTCACTGTCGCTGGTGCATTTGTGCATGAAATTAGTGCCGTAATGGATTCATTTTATGCTCACCTGTGTTCAAGTCCATAAGAAAGGGATGAGACGGGAGACGGCTTGCTTTCTGAAATGAAGAAAATGTATTCGGTAATTTTGTATCCTTTCATGAAAGACTGGGCGGAACACATACCTACTTCCACACAAATCATTGGTAAATGATTATTTATGTAAGTTAAACGTGTTATAAATTATTGCATATATATTCTTATAACACATTTATTTTTAGAGATACACAAATTGAAATCAATGCTACACATAATTTTATTATCGGTGATAATAGTTAATTAAATGCAAATCGTAACATTACCTTCCCTCAAGGCAAATTTCTGTAATTCATAAAAGATTAGGTTAATATTCAACATTTTACATAAAACACAAAATAAGCTTTTTGTATTACAATTATTTAAAATTTCACTTAGCAAGATATGAAAACCTTTAGGAAATAATTCTTAAAATAATAATCAGAAAAAATAAATTTTGAATTTAAAATAAATATTTCATTGCTATGCTTGAAAATGACAAGGGATTTCAATTTTTTCTTTTTTTCTTTTTTATATTTTTTTTAAATTTATTTTTTCATTTATATGTAAGTTGGGTTATGGTCTAAATTTTAAGACTTATGCACAGAAAAATGTTAATTTGAATCAATTCAGATAAATCTTAAATTTGTTCTTAAGTTTTAGAAATTGTAATCCCCAACAGACGTGTTTTGTTAAAATACTTACCTTTCATAAATAAATTTAAGTGCTGAAATAATTGGTTTCTATATCAACATAAATTTCAATAATTATGCACCTGTGAATATATAACTAAGCAATAACAAAGAACATAACATGCGCTTCGCAATAATGGTGAATGAAATAAATGTATATATTTAATTCACTAAAATATATCGAACATTATCAAAGCATCTTTGTAAAAAAAATATTTCATTCTTATATACATAAAAAATTCGAAATTTAAAATGTTTATATTTAATTACATTTTCATCATTTATCGACGTTTAAAAAATTTAATGAAGAGTTAAACATATAATTATTATTTCAACAATAAATGGCAATAATGTTATTACAAGTTCTCATTCACAAACTCTACTTACGATCACACAAGTTGGTGGAAGTATTTTTCAAAAAGCCTTGATGACAAATACATGTATAATTTCCATCTGTGTTTCTGCAATCAGAGTCAGGTGGGCAGAGAAAAATATTTATACCTAGGCACTCACTGACGTCATCAATACATGTGTACCCTTTCCAACCTAATTTACACAAGCACTCTCCTTGGAGGTTGTCACAGTAGTCGGTATTCGACCTGTTACAGCGGCATGAATCAGTGCATGTGTCGCCGTATGTGAAATCTGGGCAAGCTGAAGTGTTATACGTTTGAAAAATATACTATTACTTGTTATTTCATTAATAAAAAAATAAAAATATATTATTACTTGTTATTTCATTAATAAAAAAATAAAAATATATTATTACTTGTTATTTCATTAATAAAAAAATAAAAATATATTATTACTTGTTATTTCATTAATAAAAAAATAAAAATATATTATTACTTGTTATTTCATTAATGAAAAAATAAAAATATATTATTACTTGTTATTTCATTAATAAAAAAATAAAAATATATTATTACTATATACTGTTCATATTTTCCATAGTATTATTTTTAGGTTTTAGGTTTTCGACTTAGAGGTATTAAACAAAATTTAAAGCAATGACCACACATCAAGACTTCAGACACGTTTAAGGAACACAAAATAGGGACTATCGATTATATGATTAAAAAAAAATATTTTACGAATTTCATTCATCGTGACCCAACAGACAAATACGATATACAATTAATTATTTGCCTCTTTTTTCCTTTCTCTATCAGTTTTTCATGTATAATTCTATTTTTAGAAATTTAAAAAAATAAGGCTATCAAATTTTAAATACACGTATGATGTTACAGATATTTCATATGCAAAACTTATGTCACAGATATAAATATAAATAAGAATGGGAGATTAGTAAAATGGTAAATAGTTCGCATATAATATACAGAGTGTTGGGACATGGGAGAAACTTGCCAATCAAGGCAAAGATGTGAGCAATGGCGTTTGTTTTGATGGGTACCGTTGATGTTGTATGAAGATTTATATTGTGTTGATGTAAAGTAATAGAAATAATTGAAATTAATTCATGTAATATAATTTCAAAACATTTTTCGGATTTTTATGAGATATATTTCTTATTGTGAATGTGGATCAACAAAGTCGCATCAAATATTGTTTACAGCGAATTTGTACAGTAACAACGTGTATCGATTTTATATGACACTTTTTGATTCTCAAAATTGTAAGTCTGAAGTTTCCTTCTTCTTTAAATCTACATAAATTAACGACTTAATTCATATGTACTTGTGCTTTTGCAATACTGGCCATGACCTTCGGACGAATATTAAAAAAAAATATTTTTTTTTATATTATTTAGAATACGACAGCCCTTTACAATTATTTTATTTTATCAGAATACAACGTGAAATCTTTCTGCATAAAACTGCCCTTACAGGTTGGCCTTCAGTTATGAAGAAAATTCAAGAAAGCCAGCATGCTCATTGTAATGATATTGTTTCGCAAACATAATATATCGTTTATTTCGTCATTTCTTTACAAACTCATTTTGTAATAGATCACCGAAATCAGTAGTTGGTAAACATTTTCCGAAACTTATTAATAATTATAATATATATATATATATATATATATA
>CAXITT010000394.1:0-43543 GCA_964033795.1 Lymnaea stagnalis | reverse complement strand
TATATATATATATAAGAACATATACCATTTAAGTACGTTCGGATTCATAAAAACAATTATAGTTATTTTCTATTATTTAGGAAACCGAAAAAAAATTAAATGCACAAAATATTTTAAATCTGCTTTTATTTTAGTAAAAGTTAAAGTTATATTATTGTAAATTACAAATACATTTCAAGTATCAACTCAATAAACATTTTAAGCATTTTATATGTGTGTGAAAATTATGAAAAAAAATTAGTATCACCGTAATCACATTTATCGGGAAAACCCAAGCATCAGTCGTTTTTTAGTGCGTCTTTTAGTGCGTTGTTAATATTGCGAAATAAAATTAATTTGTTCTAAATAATCACGCACTGACGTCATAGTGCGAATAGCCTCTTTCGACAAAACTCTTAAGCTTCTCTAATTCTAATAACCGCGCTTGACAAAACTGATAATGTATTTTCCCTTCTTAAAAGTAAAATTAATAAATGTAATTGATTACTTTTTAAATTGATAATAAAAGACACACACATTTCTGCTTTGTATATTTTTACATTTAAAATGTTTTGCCTTTTTTTATTCCAGAAATATAATTTTATTAATTTTTAACGTAATAAAAACTAACCTTTAAATATAATTCTAATAAGAAAATGCGGTTTAATTCAATCATGCAGCGGAACTCCATAGCTAAATAAAAATTTCTAATCCACTTATACCTCATACATATTACAGTTGCATATTTTTACATTTAAAAAGTTTTGCATGCTTTGATTCCAAAAATATACTTTTATTAGTTTAAAACGTTATAAAAACAAACCTTTAAATATAATTCTAATAAGAAATGCGGTGTAGGTAAATCAGTTCAGCGCAACACCATAGCTAAATAGCATGCGCTAATCCACTTAAACTTCAAACAAATAAGAACGAACCATATGAAGTGCAAAATATGTTAGTTTGAGTATGGAAGGGACTACAATCCGGTGGAAGATTTTCTAAATTTATTTAAATCTGGGTCGGGGAGGGGTTGGACACTTTGCCCCAGGCAGCACAAGATACCTCTCAAACTAAGTAATGGATTTGATAAATAATTAACCTTTTTTTGGAGTAGGAAATAGAATGTGTTCATTTTTACGTGAATGACAATATATTTAATTCCTATGGTATTACATCTGTGAAGAAAGAGATGCTACTTTCTCTTTTTACAAATATGTGTATGTTAAATTTTCCCCGGAGCGCACAAGATACGTCTCAAATTAAAGGAATGAATTTGACAAATAATTAACCTTCTTGGGTAGCCCTACATACCTCTCGGAGGTAGGAAAAAGGATGTGTACATTTTTACGTTGATGACAACATATTTAAATCCTATGGTTTTACATTTGTGAAAAAAGAGATGTTACATTCTCTATTTACAAATAAACATAGTTTTACCAATTAAGAAAATCAATGGTGTTAACAAACCTTTGATACAGTTATTAAAGTATGCCCATAAATATCAAACCACCCCAATCATTTTATACAATTATTATTGAAAAGGTAATTTTTTTAAATTTATTTTTTTTAATTTTTTTTTTTTAATTTTTTTTTTTAATGAAAATCTATTTTTGTTTTTTACTTTGCGAAAAGTGAAGTGGATGCGAATTTTTGTTTCACAATTTTATTATTTAAAAGGTAATTTTTTTAAATTTATTTTTTTTAATTTTTTTTTTTTAATTTTTTTTTTTAATGAAAATCTATTTTTGTTTTTTACTTTGCGAAAAGTGAAGTGGATGCGAATTTTTGTTTCACAATTTAAAAAAAAAAGACACTCAAGTCTGTTAGAGACGTGAAAAACGGTTACGAGATTCTTCTTTAGATAAGTGAATTCTTTGTTTCACGAATTTCTGATAATGCATAATTACAAAAGCAAGGCAAAAGTGTGTTTAAATTTTGATGAAGATAGTAATATATTAAATTTCTTAATTTATTTTTGTATATCATATTTAGAGTTTTTGTTATGAATTTAATATTATGTTTTTTAACAATTTTTAGAAAAAAAGGTTGGAATTCCAGGACACGAAAAGGGGAAAATTTTAAATTAATTCTCTAGCGTAGAAATCGCCCCTCAATTATATTCTTTCGTGACAAAATTGATGTAATTAATGATAATTTAGTTGCGTAATTTAATGTCATGTTTAGAAGGAAAATGTAGTTTAGGGGAGTGAAAGTGAGTACGGGAGGCTGTTAATATATAGCAGATAAATACTTCTCAAAAGTTAATGATGTTAGAAACCTAAATATCATCATATATATACTTTTTTTAAACGTAGTAATTATGATGGGATTTTGCAATATTAGGTACAAACTATCGCAAAGGACCTACCATTATTACCCGATAACATCGGGTCATTTATTCTAGTACTTAAATAAGGTCATGGCACGATTGCCTATTTTAGATACAGCTCTAAATTTTGTTGATTTAAAACCGCTCATGATCAAAATGATCTTAAAGTAAGAAAAAAAAATCAAACAGAGCTATTGCATGGTAGATGAAATTGAATCAAATACGAGAGATGTTTAAAATATTTCAGTTTGTTTTTGACATAATAAGTAAGTTTCTGGATTAGTTAAACCATTTTATAATTTTTAGTTTGGGGCCGGTGTTGTTGTTTTTTTTATATTTTTTGTGAGATTCATAAATATCATTTAAATTGATATACTGCATGGGTGGATCAATCGCTACAAGTTCCTTTAAAGTTATTTTTTTAAAATTTATATAGCTCATATTAGAAAAAAAAATTTAATTGGGAGCCCTCGGCCGAAACGGAATGTTATAAAAAGTTCATAACCCCACCCCACCAAGTACTTGATTCTGGATAATTATGGATATATATGCCAAGTTTTGTCAAGATACATCAATCCATGTAAAGACCTTTGGAACAAATAAACAAATTTACAAACAAATAAACCCATTTTGACTTACATATATATATTTGAATTTGTAGTTCTATAAGAGTTGATAGTAACATCTATGTTTAAAATCACTCGCTTTTGGTATCTTTTTTGTTGTTATATAGTTGTTTTCTGTCCCTTATCACTAATTTTTTCATTAAGCGAAACAACATTAACAACATAAGAAAAATGCCAAAACTTACAACGGTAAGTAACAATGTGAACATATATAGAGAGTTGTTCTTAAAACCATTTAGAGCGCAGAGATTACATATCAGTAAGCGTTATGATTCCGTTAATTGTGTAAAATGTTTACGTTTATTAGTATTAGAATTTTTTTTAATGATTTATCATTAAACATAATTTTTTTTTGAAAAAGCTGAAATATTTCATAATCTCCATTTTATCTTGGAAATATCTGTAAAATATGTGTTATATTAAAATTTATTTCATGGCCTATCATTATTTTTAGACCACAGCTTAGCTTGTCCTAGAGATTTAGTGTGGAAAAGAATATCTTTTAAAAAAACGTTATTTTGTTATTTATCAATTAAAATTTATGCAAACTATACGTTTGACTTAATACATTTTTCTTGAGCAATAAACATAAAATAACTTCTTTAAGACTTACGATGTACATAATACTTTGCACTGAAGCCTCGAAAATAACGGCTTATCCTCGTCGTAAAGCTGATGAACATGCTATTGCCAACAGATCTGACAATATGTGGAACTGTACGATTAAGTTCACCACTATATCGGCCAATGATTTTACCATTGACACTGTCTCCGTTGTAAAATGTTAAGTAATCAGAGTTTTGATAAGTACTAAAATCTTCAAATCTGAAACAAGTAAATGAAAAACTTTGCTATATGGGTTGGTGGGGGTAAATCTGTTTCAATATTTAAACATAGCGTTCAACGGAAAGAGCCAGATTTCATGTATATATTGTAATAAACAAAAGAAAGGGGTTACCTAACAGAAATAACATTTCCTTGTTCTGCTGTGATCCTCCATGTACAATTGGCACCAGAGAAATATTCATTTGGATAGTTTGGACTGCTTAAATTACCAGATGGTGAAGTCAGTTTGTAGTGACAATCTGGGAAGAATATGTTAAAACATATTAATTTGAACAAATTGTAGTAGACTTTAATTCCAAAAAGTTATTATTTAGACCTTTTAAAAGTATGTCTATCGCGTTGAATGTATCTGTATTAAATTGGCGCACCTATTACGGAGTACTAAAATGTGCTTTGGCATGTCCCAAATTTAACTAATTAAATAAATTGAAGTGCTAACCGATAATACGCCGCTTAAAATACGTTACCGCAATATACATTTTCCTTCAAATATAATTTGCAATGACACTAACAAGGGATCTTTCTTTAGATGCCAACAAACTTTTTTTTCTCTTCTTTGCAATATCGCATGTGTTTCGCAAAGGGAACTCACCTATAGGCTTGCAAGACCTGGCATCAACATTCTCCAAACCGCTCAAACTGTTGCATCTGCATTCGTAATCACCTCTCGTATTTATGCAAAAGGTGCCTGGGGGGCACGTGTACATGTTAAAATAGCATTCGTCAATATCTAGCGAACAAGTAGCTGATGTCCAGCCTGGCTTACACTCACAATGGCCAGTCACTGGGTTACACAAAACTGTGTTGTTTTTTGAACATGAACACTGGAATGAGCAATTTGGGCCGAACGTCCCATCGTGGCAATCTAAAAATAAAAATAATAAATAAATATGTAAAATGAATAATTTTTAAAAATACTAATAGTGAGCTAAATAAATTTATTTTACTTATTGGAATAACAGAGCCGAAGCTTTGTTGAAAGAACTTTCATGTTAGTCACTTCTGTGGCGTACCTCAACTAAGCAAGGTAATCATTAATGATAATTGATGAACAGAAGGTAAACATACAATATTTCTAAACAATATTTTACAAAAGATATACCGATGCATGTGTCTCCAACTAATTCCGTTCCAATTGGACAATAACATTGCTCTTGTCCACTAGCTTTTATGTGCACGCACAAACCTGAACAATATCTTGAACAGCTTGATGAAGTTCCATTTGAATCTGTTGAATTGAAAATACAGTGTTACTTATGATAATGCAGTCAAAATGTTTATATTGACAAGTTTAAATAAAATAGTGTTTAAGATTAAAACTTTTCAATTAATATATGCAAGAAAAGATTTGATGCATGATTTGACAAATGGGTGACTGATTAAAAAAATTGTGAGGCGAAGTAAGTCTACACCTAATAACAGGTCTATATGTTTAGTTAGTCATACAGAAAAAAGACTAAACATGATAAAAAATTTTGATCACAAACAAACATGTGTGATAACAGTTAAATGTAAATCGAAAGTTCTTAACTTGTTAGTGCAGTGACTTTTTTATAACATGTACCAATTTTTTAGGACATAAAATAAGAATGAATTCAATAAATTTAGAAATGGGTGTTAAAAAGTTATAAAAGGTGGGTGGCGGTATTGAAAGTAATTGACTGATCAATATTATGTAGTTAAATGTGTTTTTTTAAATAATATTTTAGGCCAACCCAATGTGTAGACCTTGATGAGCTCAATTTTGATTCAAAACGGAGTTGCATCGAACATCTATCTGTTCTTTGTGTCTTAAAAACTGCAAACACCAATTAACTTCTCGATGTGGTGGCGGGTCATCGTCCATACACAGTTTCTCTTGAACATACTAAAAAAAGTTCTCAATTTAAATGGATAATTATCGTTTCCTTTTCTAGTATAAAGGATCAATTGTGGTAAAATCTCCCCCTAGACTATAAGTAAGGAAAACAAACAACACGTTCCAGAGATGGAAGACCTATGAGACGTAAAAGGGGTCTTCCAATAATTGCGTCAACAATTTTTACGCAAATGTTACCCTCTCCCCCTCCTTATCTACAACTGTCAAACTTTTACTGACCACCCTATTTGATAATGTCAACATTTTCTAAGTGTAAAAATTTTAAACTTGTTGATTAATAAGCTAAAGATGTAATAAAATGTTTTCCTACAAATTGGTGTCATTAAAACAGTTAAGGACAAAGTAAAATATATTTATCAATGTATTAATATTATAATTCTTTTTTTTACTAGATCTCGCCGCCGCTGAACAGATCATCCTAAAAAATATAACGAGGGAGAGGATGTAGATACACTATGGTCGACCGTCAAAAATACCTTAACAAACAGCATAGATCAAAATATCCCATGAGCAACAGCAAAGAATCCATGTAATCTACCATAGCTGAACGCACGGCTCAAGAAGTTGCTGAAGAGAAAGAAAAGACTATGGGCTTTCTTCAAAACTACCAACAACTGAACCCTGTACCGCCAGTTCAAAAAACATTGTCGTAGGAAACTAAGAAGAGGAGAGTGGCAGTAAATATTCAAGAGGGCCTCGAAAACAACAACACAAAACCCTTCTGGCGCTACATTAAATCCAAGAAGCAAGGCAACATCGGCGTAGCCCCCTTACTAGAAAACGGGCAACTTGTAAGTGATGGCCAATGCAAAGCAGAAATTCTCCTTAAACAGTTTCAATCCATCTTCACCAAGATCTCCACCACAGTCACTCCATCCCTAAAGCCTTCCCCTGGTACAATAGGCCCCCTAAACATTACTGAAACCGGAGTAGCAAAACGTCTCAAAAATCTAAAACCCAATAAAGCGCCTGGACCTGACTGTATCCCGAACATTGTCCAGAAGACCCTGGCTGACAACATCGCCCCAGCCATGACCCACATTTTCCAAAAGTCGCTTGACTCCGGTAAACTCCCACAAGACTGGCTTGATGCAAATATCACTAGTGCCTACAAGAAAGGTGACCGTCATAACCCAGCAAACTACCGCCCAATATCCCTGACCTCCGCCCCATGCAAAATCCTAGAAAACATCATCTATCGCCACATCTTGAGCCACCTTCAACAATACAACATTTTGACCAACCTAAATCACGGTTTCCGCTCCGGATTCTCAACGGAAACTCAGTTACTCATTACCACCAATGACCTCCTAGCCTCCTATGACAAAGGCACCCAGGTCGACATGGCAATTCTCGACTTCTCCAAGGCTTTCGACACTGTTCCGTACACCCTCCTTCTATATTAGCTCCACCACTATGGCATTACCGGCTACCTTCACCCCTGGCTCTCAACATTCCTAACACAACGTACCATGCAAGTAGTGGTAGATTGCGTCAAATCAGGGAAAGCTTTTATAGACCCAAGAGTTCCACAAGGCACAGTTCTGGACCCCCTTCTCTTTCTCTGTCACATAAGCGACCTCCCCGATAGAGTAAATTCGCAAGTGCGGCTGGTCGCTGACGACTGTCTTATCTACAGAGAGATAAACAGCAACGATGACCACAAACACCTCCAAACAGATTTGAAGTGCCTTTTAAATTGGGTGGACAAATGGGGCATGGAATTAAATGAAACCAAATGCTACACGATGACAGTCTCAAGAAAAAAACATCAACTTATATTTACTAACTAAACGAGACAATCCTCCAACAAGTATCCAATAGTCCATACCTTGGAATTCTCTTCTCCAATTAATAACCTAAAATGGTCACTCCATATAAACAAAATTTCAAAAAAAGCCAACTCCACCCTAGGTTTCATCCGAAGAAATCTGCGCCACAGCCCAACTTCCAGCAAACGGAATGCCTATCTCGCACTTGTCCTTGGTGCGATCATCTGGGACCCACACCTTAAGCAAGACGTGGACACGATGAAGCGAATTCAACGAAACGCGATGCGTTTTATCGCTCGCGACTACAAATCCAACACTCCTGGCTTCATCACTGGCATCTTGAAAACATTTGACATCCCTCCCCTTAAAGACAGATGAGAGGGACTGCGCATGACTTTCTTATATAAAGTGATCATGGGACTGGTGCTGGCCATCGAAGCAGGCACGTACCTCACCCCACAGAAGCCGGGTAGACTGATCAGAGCACTGAACACGGACTTCACCACTGACATTTCCATAAACAATTACACCAGAAACAATAGCAAATGCTTCAAAGTGCCTCAGTGCAACACAGTGCAGTATCACCAATCTTTCATTATCACGCACAATAATAGCATGGAACAACCTGAACGATGCCACTGTGAACTCGACATCAGTCGAAAGCTTCAAGGCTGCCCTGGCATCAGCTAGGAGCTGTTAGAATAGCAACATCATACCCCCAACCGTTGCAAAAATGCCAATACATGGATGCAGCAACGATACATTACCAGAACCAGAACCAGAACCATTGTCTATGATTAAATAGGACAATTGTCTGTAAAGCTGACAATTATATAATAGTTTCTGGATGCTATCAAGCTTCCCATGGAGTAGCAAGGTATTGCTCTATCGTAATAATAGGCACTAGGGACATCATTTAGGTAGGGCAGGGGGCATTTAACCTAACCCCCCCAAGCTGCAAATTTTATTTAAATGGCTATGTACTGTGGTGCCGTCAGTAATGAACAACTTAACAATGTTTATCCGAGTGTTTATTTAAATACTTGAAACTTGTAATAAGTAGTAGTTTCAGGTTCATTCTTTCTTTAAATGTTTAATAGGAGGCATAAACTATCGCTTGTGTTTTTTGTGAACGTGCCATTTCAAAACAACATTCTAATGGAAAACAAAGCTTAATGATGTACGTAAAATGACTGATCATATGTTTGTTTGTTATGTATAACGTGTTTACACCATTTCCCCGTGCTGTGAACTCTGGTTTACCGGACATGAGACGGTGATCGCATTGGGTGTGGCCTATTTTTCATTTAATCTAGCCATTGTTTTCCACAACTATCAACTAAAAATAACTAATATATTCTAATAGAATTTGGGGGAAATTTCCATAATTGACTAGAAAGATAAACCTTGTACAAGAAATTTCTAGAAGCGTTGGTCCTACCGACGCATAGATATAAATAGGGGATTTAGAGATTCATCGACGGAGATTCAGATATATATTATTAACTTTACGAGAGAATTGTATTATTCTTTGTGTATTTATGTGTTTATTCGCCTTCGTAATTATACATTATTAATTGGCACCTTGTACTAATTGTGTACGTGTACAAGATTTTCAAATACTCTGTAAGTTGATGATTTGAAATTATATTTCGTTTGTTTATATATATATATATAGGGGCCTAATTTCATTTTTTCTTATTTGAGCTATTTTTTCCAAAATTCTCTGTAGATAGAATGTTAAAATTGGGCTGCCTTATTCCTTACAGCTTACTTACAAAAGATGAGCAGGTTTCATTTATAAACTCTACCCGGAACGATCACAACTGGGGGCCCCAAATTCGTTTTTTTCCTAATCTATACTAATAAAAGGCAAAGCCCTCACTCATCGCTAATTCTCCAACTTCCCCATATAGAAACCTGAAATTTGACAGTCTGATTCCTTAGAGCTTACTGACAAAAGTAATATAGGTTTCATTTCGAAACTCTACCCGAAACGCTCACAATCGAGAGTGTAGAATTAATTGTTTTCATAATATGAGCTATATAAATAAAGTTAACAACAAAAAATTGTGATTGCGTGTTGTTTAGATATTATATGTGTTGTTTCATCTATTATGCTTAGTATCTTGTGACTTTTGGGTAAAAAGGGATATGACGTATTATTATAGTGTATTTTTGGTGTAATGGAAGCGGGCAACAAGTTATCTATGCAAACGGTTGTATGCTTGCAACTCTTGATAGAAGACGAATGTCACTGGCACAACATTACACATGATACTAACGTAGGTGAAAGAAACATCGAAACTCAAATGATTAATCACAACAGCACTCAACGCTATTCCAAACACGAAAAAAGAGGCGTATGCTTTATAACAACAGCTCTCCAAGCTATGACAAACCAGAAATAAAGAAGGCCTGAGACGTCGTGGTAGATTTTCAGAAGCACCTAGAGGGAAATAACTTCGCGACGCTTCCGCCAAATACTACCAGAAAAATCCACAAGTTAACAGGGATGCTATCGCTAAATAATCCCAGGCTAATCCCACGTTAACAGGGAAGCTGTTTTTAGAAACGATACTAATCATGAAAAGCGACTTATGCGATAGTGATATGTTTCGCTAAAAAAAAACATTGTGGTTTTTCGTGCGACGCAAACATGGATTATGAATCTGACGAAACAGTACGCAATGGGTTCATGGATGTTGTCTGTCACTATTGCCACGCTCACAGGTGGAAATTTGAGTCTCTGTGTGTGTGCTGTAACGCTGGTAAAGTTTGTCTCACTCTCTTACACAAGCTCCTTCAGCTTCTTGAAGCCCTTTTACGTTGCGATCATCCTCAAAGTAAGCATTTCTTTAAAAAATATTCGCAAATACACCAGCGCTTTTCAAATGACGTCATTTTGGTGCTAATCAAATCGTTGAGGGAAATTTTACGCCCAGGGACAAGTGTACCACTTGATTACTTGATTGGTAGTCATTTACCTTTCACGACTGAGGAATACACATTTTTACAAATTTATTTCGTCGGGTCGATGAAAAAGAAGCACAAATGCCGTGCACTAATGTTTCTGGGCTTAACCAGATAATGGTGCGCTAGTTGCAGAAAATGCTGCATGATTGTAACTCTTATATCAAAGCATTCCGATCCTCACTCGAAAGTATTTCAGATCAAGACAAAGACTTCCAGCTTGTCATTCACGCCGACAAAAAAAATCACATGCACACAAAGGGAGATATAATAAACCTGCAGCGCGTGAAAATTACGTCCATCTGAAAGATGCTATTGAGAAAAACGACACTAATGTAGCTGAATTTGGTCAGGCTGTGATATTACCATCCTCTTTAATTGGAGGACCTCGCTATATGCACGAGCGTAAACAAGACGCAATGACCTACGTACTTAATTAAGGCTGCCTTGACTTATTCAGCACATTGTTACGCACTGACTTGTATTGGGAGAAATTAATCTCCTATTTTAATTTTAATTTTTAATTGGCTCGTTGTAAACAGTGCCTAACAAAGGACGATACCCTAGAATCAACAATATTAAAGATACGACCCAAAACAGTTTCTAGTTACAATTAATTAAGATTTATTATGTCTTAAGATAATTACAAAATAAAATAAAATAAAATTACAATCTTCAACTTACAGTATGACAGATGTCGTACCGGTACACAGTTAATACAATTAGAAATAATGATGCCAATAAATAATGCGAAATAAACACATATAAGTAGGAGCACACAAATACACAAAGAATAAAACACGCCTCGTAATGTTAAGAGAATCTATATGAAAATCTCCGTCCCTCGTCCGTGCCTGTCAATCCCTTATATAGGTGGGTCTACCGACGCCCAAGCCCTGCCTTCGAGACATTTCGAGAAAAATCCCAATCATTCTACCAAATACTATTTGGAACAGATTAATTATTTTTAGTGGCTGGCGGTGTATACAAGGATACTTCAAAGGCCTAAGCCACGCCCCTTTGTGAACACAGCGTCTCATGCGGGGTCAATCAGAGGGCACGCACAAGAAATATGATGTAAACAAGTTCTCTGTAACAACATTTAATTGCAATGCTAAATGAACTGACATAGCTGATGCGTTCCTCCACATCAGAAACCTCACGATCGCCACGACCTCATCAGTCGTGTATTTCATCTCAAAATTCGCAAAATGATAGACTTGCTCACCAAGAGTATCATTTTCGGCTGTACAACTTGCTACATGTACACAATAGAGTGACAAAAGCGAGGTCTTCCCCATGCACACAACCTAGATGCCATCGACCAAGTCATCCGTTAGGAAATTCCTGATCCACAGACTGACACTTCCCTCCATTAAATAGTAAAATCAATGATGATTCACGGTCCATGCGGACCTCGTAATATCAACTCAACCTGCATGATCAAGGGAATATGCCGTAAAAAGTACCCGCGTCCCATTATATCGGTAGCTCAGACCGGTGAAGAAGGTTACCCTCAGTAAAGCCGGCGCGCGCGTCTGAAGGAGGTCATATAATAACCATCAACGTTATACATATCGACAACAGGTGGGTGGTCCGTTATAGTCCTGTGCTGTCCCGCTTCTTCAATGCTGACATCAATGTCGAATTTTGCAATTCAGTAAAATCTATAAAATCTATCTGCAAGTATGTTAACATGGAGAGTAACCAGACAGTATTTGCAATGCAAGATAAAAATGACGAAGTGTATCGATACAAAGCTGGCCGTTACATTAGTAGTTCTGAGGCGGCCTGGCGCATCCTCTGTTTCCCCATTCATGAACGTTACCCCCCGGTCGTTCATCTTGCTGTGCATCTTGAGAAAAGAAAAAGAACTTACTTCACACAGGCCGATGTTGTTGATAAAGTAAGCAATCCACCACAGACGACACTTTTAGCGTTCTTTGAACTCTGTAACCACGATGATTTTGCAAAAGAACTTTATAATTAATAATTTCCGTCATATTATGTGTAGACAAACAAGACGTTTTGTCGAAGAAAGCAGGGTAAAACTGTGCCAAGGGTTATGGGTGTGAAAAAGGATAATGTGCTGGGTCGGGTCTACACTGTGCCCCGAATAACTCAGAATGTTACAATCTTCGATTGCTGCTCCCCAAAATCAAATGTCACACGTCCTTCGAATATCTCAGAACAGTTGATCATGTTCTACATCTGACCTATAAGTCGGCCTGCACGGCACTGGGTTTGTTACAGGACTACAAAAACTAGGACGAGACTGTACAGGAAGCTGCTCTCTCTCGCTCACCTCAAAAGATCCATGAGCTTTTTGCTGTCATGCTGGTCTTCTGCCAAATGGATAACCCTTTAAAACTATGGGGAAAAAATAAAGACAGCATATCAGAAGATGTTACGAGACAGAATAAAGGAAATCATATAGAAACAGAAGTTCACCAGCACTTACATTTGATCCATAACAGGTGTCTGCAGTTGCTTGAAAACTGCGTGATTGCAGTTGGAGGTCAATATCTGGATCATTACGGTTTGCCTATAAAGTCCAGAGAACTTGAAGAAGTTACGTCAAATCCCGAATACTTGAAAGAGACATCTTACAACACCTCACAATTGTCCAACATATTTACAGAAAACGAGCTGCTGTAAAATGTTCAGCAAAAAGCAGTTTATGAGAAAGTCATGAGGAGGGTAATCTCAGCCACTGGCACGGTGTTTTATCTTGATGCTCCAGGCTGAACTGGTAAAACATTCCTCAAAAACCTCCTCATTGCAAAATTCAAGCGGACGGAAACATGGCTATAGCTTTGGCTTCAGCTGGCATTGCTGCCACTCTTCTACAGGGCGGAACAACTGCTCATTTGGCTTTTAAGCTACACCTTAACCTCAGCCATACTGAATCTCCCTCTATGTGTAACATATCAAAGCAAAGCAACATGGCTGAAGTGCTCAGATATTGTAGGCTTATTGTCTGAGATGAATCCACTATGGCACACAGAGGGGGTGTTGAGGCTTTAGACAGGGCCCCCAAAGATATCCGTAACACCAAAAACTTAATGAGAGGGTTGACAGATCTGCTGACTGGAGACTTCCGGCAATCCCTACCAGTCGTGCCAAGAGGAACACGCGTTGACGAAGTTAAAGTATGTCTTAAATCTGCATATATTTTGCCTTAAATCATTGTTTCTTTGGCATTAAAACATGAGGGTTCATTTGAAAGGCGACAAAAAAGCTGCAGAGTTCTCTGCTCTTCTGAGTGTCGGTGATGGCAGCTTCAGTCCAGAAAATCGTAAAACTACTAGTCCTTCAAATCTCTGTCGCCTTGTGAATACCTTACCAGACTTGCTTAAACATGTTTACCCCAATCTACAAAATCTCCACGAAAAAGACGTGACTTGGTTAAGAGAGAGAGGGAGAGAGCTATCCTTACACCGAGAGATGAATTGATTACAACTAAAAAACCACATTTTACTTCAAGACCTACCTTCAGAAACTACAACATAACAGTCTGTGGATTACGTTGTGGACGTAGAAGACGCAGTGCACTATCCAGTAGAGTTTTTCGACTCGCTAAATCCTCCTGGCACTCCTCAACATAATCTAATTCTGAAAGTGGCGGCACCAATAATGTTACTGCAAAACTAACAGCCACCAAACTTTGTAACGGCACCCGACTTCAAATCACGTGTCTGCAAAAGAACCTAATCGAAACAAATATTTACAATCGCAGTGGCTCAGGGGAGACGGGTTTTATTCCTCGCATCCCTGTATACCCTCTGATCTTCCACTTCAATTCAAGCGCCTCTAATTTCCAGTAAGAATGTGTTTTGCAATGACAATAATAAGTCTTAAGGACAGAACCTACAAAAAGTTGGCCATGATTTGAGGCAGGATAGCTTTTCCCATGGCCAACTATACGTTGCATGCTCAAGAGTGTGCTCAGCGCATAAATTGGTCATACTACAACCGGAAGGCCGAAATGACAACGTAGTTTACAAAGAGATCCTTAACAAATAACTATTAATAACTTTTCGCTCAATTTATTGATAATTTCCTACCTTTTTTTCTTAAAAAAGCTCTCCGCTGCGAAGCTTTGGTTTTTTGCTAGAATACTAATAAAAAGCAAAGCCCTAACTCACTCATGACTATTTCTCCAACTTCTCGAGTAGATGGCAGCCTGAAATTTGCCATGCTTATGCCTTACAGATCACATACAAAAGTTAGGCAGGAGTCATTTTAAAATCTAAATTGTTTGGGACCGGGGGCCCAAATCTCATTTTTTCTAATATGATCTATATAAATAAAATGATCACCAAAACTGCTACATGAATAGATGGATCTTGACCAAACTTAATACACATACTCTTGATAAGCTATTTTCAAATACCGAAGGGTACTTAAAGCATAATATCCATACCTCTGGGGCCAGGGGTCCATTTCATTTTTTCTAATGTAAGTCCTATAAATATCAATATGCTTAGTACTCCGACATGAATTGATGGATCTTGACCAAACTTAGTACACATACTCTTGATTATCCATATTCAAATACCGAAGGGTACGTAACGAATAACATCCATTCCTCTGGGACCGGGGGCCCCGTTTCTTATTTTCTTATCTAAATTAATAAAAGTTAAAGCCCTCACTAACATCATCACTAATTCTCCAACTTCCCGAGCAGATAGCAGCCTGAATTTTGGCATGCTTATTCCATACAGCTCACTTACAAAAGTTAAGCATGTTTCTTTTCCAAACTTCATACGGTTTCGGGCCGAGGGACACAAATTTTCCATTTGTTTCCTATATGAGCTTTATAAATAAAATTATCAACATATGCAGCTACATCAATCGATGGATCTTGACCAAACTTAATACACATACTCTTGATGATCCATATTCAAGTACCGAAGGGTAGTGAATGCATAATATCCATCCCCCCTGGGACCGGGGGCCCATTTTATTTTTTCTCATTTGAGATATATAAATATCAATATGCTTAGTACTCCTACATAAATAGATGGACCTTGACCAAACTTAGTACCCATACTCTTGATTATTCATATTCAAATACCAAAGTATAATGATAAAATAATTTTCATCCCTCTTGGGCCGGGGGCCCCATTTCATTTTTTTTATTTGAAATATTTTCTCCAACTTTCCCCGAAGACAGAAGGTTGAAATTAGGCAGGCTTATTCCTTACAGCCTACTTACAAAATATAAGATGGTTTTTATTTAAAAACTCTACACAGAAAGGTTTACAACTGGGGGCTTCGATTTCGTTTTTTCCTAATCTATACTAAAAAAAAGGAAAAACCCTCACTCATTCATCACAAATTCTCATTCTTCTCGAGTAGATATAAGCTTGAAATTTGGCAGGCTTATTCCTTACGCCTTATTTACAAAATTCAGGCAGGTGTCATTTTAAAACTATAAATTGTTTTGGACCGGGGGCCAAAAATCTCATTTTTTCTAATATGAGCTTTATAAATAAATGATCAACAAATACTGCTACATGAATCGATGGATCTTGACCAATCTTAATAAACATACTCTTGATTATCCATATTCAAATACCGAAGGGTACGTAACACATAATATCCATCCCTCTGGGTCCGGGGGCACCGTTTCTTATTTTCTTATCTACAGTAATAAAAGGCAAAACTCTCACTGACTCATCACTAATTCTCCAGCTTCCCCTGTAGAAAGAAGCCTGAAATGTGGCAGGCTTATTCTTTACGGCTTTTTTACAAACGTTAAACAGGTTTCTTTTCGAAACTCTATTCCGTTTGGGGCCGGTGGCCCAAATTTCATTTTTTCTTTATTAGCTATATAAATAAAATGATCAACAAATACAACTACATGAATCGATGGATCTGTACCAAAGTTAATATACAAACATTTGATTATCCATATTCAAATACCGAAGGTTACTTAACACATAAAAAATAACCAACACTCTGGGGCCGATGCGCCTTTTCATTTTTCCTTATGTAAACTAAATAAATAGCAATAGGCTTAGTAGTCCTACATGAATAAATGGATCGTGACCAAATTTAGTACACACAATCTTGATTATAGCATTCTCAAATACTTAAGGGTACTTAACTCGTAATATCCATACCCCTGATATATAGATATCAATGGGGTTAGACAACACCATAGGTTCTATGTGATTTGGTGGATCTAGACCTTGCTTTGTAGCAATACCCTTCTTAGTCCGTTTTAAAATATCGTTTAATTGAATATCCAATCCATTCAAGGCCGATCTAGAATTTTCTAGAAACTTCGATAGTTTAAATAAGCTATGCGATGGCATTTGTAAACCACTTTTAATAGGACACATTTTAAATAATAATTTATCTCAATGATTTTTATAAGCCACCCATCTCAGACATAAACAAAACGATACTTTATTAAATGGGCCCCCAACGGGGCCCCGGTATCAATTTAAATGAATTATAGTTAGTAGCACAATTTAGTTGTATACTATTCCGCTTTCGAGAAATAATTAAGTAGAAATGTAATGTTTACACGTTTCATGGAGGATTTTAAATTTAATCTAGAATGTTCTATATTGTTCTACGGGGATATATAATTAGATCTAAAAGCTTATTCAAACAAAATCACAGTGAGCATGGTTCCATAGAGAAACAGGATCCTAATGGGACACATCGGTTACGCGTTTCCATCGGGGAACAGGATACCATCGAGATCCCATCGGGTAACGGACGCAAACCGGGATCAGGATCCTGTCAGGAAAACGGATAACATCGGAAAAGAGAGTCCATAGGTGGAACGGGATCCCCCAATGAACTGTATCCTAACGGGATCGGAGGATCGGGATCCACTGAGATCAGGATCTCAATGAGATCGAGACACCGACGGGATCGGATCCAACGGGATCGGATCCAACGGGATTTGGATTTCCCCTGGATCCGGAGCCACAAAGAAATAGGATTCCATCGAGAACGGGATAAAACCGGGAAAAGGGATTCAGAATGGATTAGGGACTCATTAGAATTGGGGCCTTACCAAGATCGGGGTCCCAAGGAAAGACCATACAAAAAGTTGGTATTGATTTGAGGCAGGTTTGATTTTCGCAAGGGAATGCATTGTATAGTATCCGTAATATGCGAATACTTGATAAATTCGTACCATTTTTTTTTCTTTAAAAAAGGCTGTCCACTGCAAAGCGCGGGTAATTTACTAGTATATATATATATATATATATATATATATATTATTTTTCATATTTAAACCATAATCATTTACAAAAATATTTTAGGGACTTTTTTTTTCAAAACTTTTATTTAATTTTGTTTTAATATATAGTTTGCAAAGCGTTGAATTTTTTAAATTTTTAATTGGTATTGTTCAATGCCCAATTTAAAAATATATGATACAAGTTAAAGCTTTTAACTGATTTAGGTATTAAATGAAATAAAATTAAGAAGTCAAACCATTTCAATAATTATAAAAAAAAATATAAAGAAAGTTAAAAATATAAATATATAATAAAAAAGAATAAAAATGCATGTTTTTTTTTATTGGAACTACAGCTTAGTTACAATTATTACCAATTAGAAAATTGTACTTATACAAAATTTAATTTTTTTTTATGAAATTTGGAGAAAATAAGATAAAATGTTAATTTGACATGAGACCCCGAGCATATTGTCAGGTGACTCCAGTGGGGTCGTGACCCTTATTTTGAGAAATACTAAATAAAAGTAACTAAAAGCTTTAAAAACTTACAGACACACTGTCCTTGGGTGTTTTTTACAAGCCCCAAATAACAATTACATTCATAACCAGGTTGGAGATTTCTACACTCCGAGTAGTTGGGACAGGCAAGTGGATCCACGAGACATTCATTTTTGTCTACTGTACAATCAGACGATGTCCAGTGTGGTTTACATACGCACTCTCCAGTGATGCTGTCACAGTGATCTGTGTTATTCTTGAAACAGGTGCATGGTGTTGAACAATTAACCCCATAAAAGTCATCTTGGCATTCTATAACATATTAAAATGAAATTCAAAGTTTTTTTTTAAATTTTTGTTAGTCTTTATATTCTTTTCAAAACATGAATGTTAAATTTCAAAAGTAAAAATGGTAAGCAAATTGTTGTCAGAAATGTAACTCGAAGAAATGTGTGTTTGAGTGTTAGGGGCAAGTTTAATTAAGAACTTTAAAAAACTAGGTTAAACGTTACATGCTCTGTGTATGAGACGAATCTAAGTTGATCGGAAACGAGAGAGAGGGAAGAGAGAGAGGGTGGGTAACAGAGACAGAGAGAGAGAGAAAAAAAGAAAGAGAGAGAGAGAGAGAGAGAGAGAGATGGAAAGAGAGAGAGAGAGAAGTAGGTAAAGAATGAAAGAGAAACAATTTATTTTAGATATAAGACGCGGCTTTGGTAAAAAAAAAAGTATGCTTGAAATGTTAACATATGGCAATAACGATTAATATACATAGCGAAAAGGGTTACTAGTCAATTGAAAATTAGCAGCAAAGAAGAAGCAAATTTGCTGGCTTAAAAACTGGGAGTCCCTGCCATAAGAATTCATACAAGTCACATTCATTCGTATTAAGAATTGGATGTTGGGTCATATGATGACAAAATGGTACTTGTGAGAGACGGGCAGCACGAAGGCCCGCGGTGTGCACGCTAAAATTTCACAATTTATAATATCCGAAGAAAAAAAAATTGACGAAAATAAAACTTTAAAACGCAAGCAGATGGTCTCAGTAAAATGGAGTTGTCAGGACAATTTTTCAATTAATTCCTACTTTTACACAATTGGGAACTGTACTAATTACAAAAACAGTGAAACTCCTATGGAGTTCGTGTACCAAACTTGAACTTGTGGAGGCGAGGGTAGAAAGCTGGTCATAAATTGCAAAACCGGTGATGCTAGTTGCAAGTGTATTAGACGGGTAATAAAGAGTGATTAAGCTCGCATTCAACCTCTCCACGGAGAGAATAAGTTGGTTGTCGATGTGTGTTGTATTTTTGTACACAATATTATAAAAATATAGCTCAAAGAGTAAGGGGAAAACCTAAAATTTCGCAACCCCCCCCCCAACAAAAATGGCCGCCATAACATGCAAACGCTGTCTCCTAACCCCTTAATGATTAATCGCTGTGCATTTCCTTTCCCTCCTTCTTATAGTATGTCATATGCACCCGCTTGTAACATATCTACACAAGATACCCTATCCTTATTATCCTTTTACTACGTGCGCAGACCTCAATATTTACTGGTAATTTTGTACTTTTCAGTAAGTTAATGATTACATTATCTAATAATCACATATCCTAGATTTTCAGATTTCATCGGACCATTCCTTCGCCGTATCAAAACTTATTTAACTCCTTTCGAATTCAATCTTACTGTCTCATAAAAAGTTATCATTGGAAGTTTTGTATACATTACTACAATATCTCTCTCTTGCTTTGCTGTTCAAGGCTTTCAGCTGAAACAACTATTTTTTTTCTTTATGAATTTTCCATAAGCTGTAAGTTATAATTCATATTGCTATCAGTCTAAACACAGTCCTTTTACATATTATAAACACCCATGTCTGTTATGAGTGTAAAATCGTCTGCTATAAGGAGATGGGAAGCGCTTAAGGTATAACGCCAAAGATTTTTCTCATGCCACTTTAGAAGTTTTGCATGTATTTCTTTTCAGCAACTGGACCGTGCTGCCGATGCTCCTCATTGCAGCTGTCTTTGCTGTTGACATGGAGGTCCTTGTCCGCTCAACAATTTAGCTCAAGTAGCATTTTGATTTCTAAGTAGTTTTAATCAAACAAATCACCGTGTTTTCTGGTAGAGGGTCCACGGCCGTAAGCGGCTGTGCTATACACCATCTCATGAAGTGTGGTCCTGTTTGTCGAATGTGATAAAATCAAGGCGTGCATTATAGGTGTCAACTAATATTTGTCTCACATGAGGAATTTTCAGCTTATTGATGTTGAGGCAATGTAGAGCTTTATTAGCCTGAGGTCGTCTTTAAGGTTGGATGTGCATTTGAAACGATAAGGCAGTGCTCCGTCAACATTCTGCGTCGCACATGGCCATAATCACCCCCACCTTCTGCTGGTCCTATTTCTGACGATGACATAATCCATTAGGTGCAAGTGTTTTAAACCGGGGTGCATCAAGGAGGTCATTTTTCAGGTAGGGAGGCTAATGGTGGTGTTTGTTATTAGAATTCCGTGTTCGTCCCATGTCTGAAGTAGCAGTAGGCCATTTCTGTTGCATCTTCCTACCCCATACTTCCCCATGACTTCCTGCATGAGGTGTAGTCACTGCCGACACGTGTATTGCAATCTAAAAAAAAAGATGAGTTTGTCAGCAGTCTGTGTCGAGGAGATGACAGTGTTCAGTCCTTCACAAAACTAATCTATGGTCTCTTATGTATTTGTCATGGAAAGAGTATAGGCACTGAGTCATTTGGCAGCCTTCTTTCCATGGCAGAGGTGAGTTTAATAGTCATTAGACGATTATTGATACCTTTTGTAGAGCTGGCTTGCTTCAAGAGAGGTTTTGATAGCGAAAGTAACTCCTGCTTCTCGCCTTGCTTCAGAATCTATTCCGCTCCAGAAGAAATAATAGCCAAGAAACAATTTCTGTGAGTTCATTTTTGCCAGGGATTCTGGTTTTACTGAGCTTGGCAATGTCAATGTTGTCTCTGGCAAGTTCATTGGAAATGAGCAACGTGCGTCGGTAAGGCAGCGTTCCTGTCAAGTAGGGTGAAGATGTTCCATGTGGCAATTTTAATTGAAATAGAGTTTATCTTTGTTGTTCGAAAGCAAAATTGGGTCCCCGCCGACTGCGGTTAGCCAGACTGGCAATGTTTAGGGCACCTATACTAGCCCTGTTCTTATGCACTTAGTTGAACAGTGTTATCCTGAATAAGGCTACTCAGACACCTAGGTGGCTTGTGAACTTCACTTCTGCTCCAATCAGTGAAGAGCGACGCTTTAGCCTCAGTCGCCTGTGTGCAGGGTTACATTTACCACTCCCAGTGCGCTACACTTGTTGCTTGGTCCCTTACACGTCGCTACAAGACTTGGATGATGGGTCTTGGATGACTGATGACTTGCACGAATGACTTCGTTAATAATCAGGAAGAGTTGTGCAGGTTTAATCGCATGATATCGTCCTGACTCACCATGTCCTGTGGCAATACTAAGACATGACGATTGGAGATTGGTACGGATGCAGTGGATGACCAAGAGGTTATACGTGCCTCATCTAGCTCTGCACACTCTACTGTTAATAGCTGTAATTGCCTTCACCTCCGATGAAGCTAAATGATCTCCTTGACAAAATCCGTTGACGTCAAGGCATCACAAGCAGTAGGTAGGCCTAATGAATTTACTGAGGGTTTGAGGTAAATCAGCTAACCTCACCTTGTTTCGTCGGCTAGTGGAAGCCGTTGCTCAGTTTAAAGCTGCTATTGCATGCTAACAGCTACAGGGGCCCAAGATAATAGTAAGTGACAGGATATAACCAAGGCGGACAAACTGCCCCTAGGAGCACGTCGTATTCCCCCATCAGGGGTACTACCTCTTCCTGTACACCCAATTATAGAAAGGGAAGATACGTTTCCGAAGACATACATTTTGATCCCGGCCAATGAGTTATTTACCTTTCAAGAAATGGCAGTAATATTTGAATCTGAGCGCCAAGCGTGGAATTGACAGTAGTTTGCAGGCGCAATGTGGTTGCGGTACCTTAGCAAGCATATTAAATTTGGCCAATGCACCAATGCCTAGTCATGTTGTTAAATTTTAGGCTAAGTAATAGCCTTGACCCAACCTTCCTAATGCCGCGACCCTTTAATACAGTTCCTCATGTTGTGGTGACCCGTTTATATCTGTAGAGTGTATGATTCTTCAGATGGTCTTAGATTACCCCTGGGAAAGGGTCGTTTGACCCCCAAAAGTGTCGCAACCTAATGGTTGAGAAACGTTGGCTTGATTTGAGCTGGATTTTGTTTAAAGCGAGAGAGACGTGCTATATTCGTCAGCCTCACTCTCCATTCCTTGCCTATTTGAACCAGCAGCAAGACTGAGTCAAGGCAACTGGAAATAACGTCATTATGCGTACGGTTCTCTATTTCCAGAGTTTGACTTTTCTTTAGAGACAAGCCATCCAAGGTTAAAGAGACCATCCACCCGGGATGTTTATGATGTGTTAGCGTGTTTGGGGATTGACTAAGTTTAGACTGCTCGGCACACTAGCATCCAAATGTGTAAATATTAACCTAATATTCTAGAGTTCAAACCCTTGCACTCCTTCAAAAGATAAGTGAACATTTTTTTAAAAAATGTTTAAAATGAAACGTGGCAAAGAGTTTCAATCGACTATTTATTTGTGTAAAATTGTATTATAGTTAAATACGTTGTTTTCTTCCAATATGTTAATAATTTGAGCATCCAGAAATTTAAACAAGTAAAAAAATAATATGAGCAACCAATATTTTTTCTCTCTTCATATGTCTCCTTTTAAGAGAAATCTGAATAATAAAGATATTACTCAAATTTATTTATTTAATTTGTTTTATTTTTATTTTATTTTTTTTAAACTTTTTTTTTAAATAGTACTTACTATGTGATGTATAAGAGACCTTGAAACCAGATGAATAACTTCTACCAGTATATTGTACAATATGAATGGTACTGCCAGGCGATCTAATGAGGTCAGGTAAACGACCATTATGGTAGTTAAATCCATCAATATGCCTCAGAAGTGGGGCTGATATGTTGGCACCGTCATATACGTTTATATAACCATTTGAACCAACGTGATAAAGGTCAAATGATGTGAAGCTGTTGTTAATCAGAATAAATTATATAATGTATAACATATATGCATAGGTGAAATTATATATATATATATATATATATATATATATATATATATATATATGTATATATATATATATGTAATAAATGGTGAGAGAGGGTAATATATAAGATATATATATATATATATATATAAACATTTGAAACAAAGTGATAAAGAACAAAAGATGTGAATATGTTGTTAATAAGAATAAATTATATAATATATAACATATATGTATAGGTGAAAATATATATATATATATATATATATATATATATATATATATATATATATATGTATACATATATATATGTAATTAATGGTCAGGGGGGGGAAGATATAAGGCATTTAAAAGTGAAGTGTGATTTTTCAAAATATAATCTTCAGGATTAATAATTTTTTTTAAATGGAACAATTAAAAAGATCAATTGCAATGATAATTGTTTCCCAATGTAGTCGGTATGAATCTTCATATAAGGTTATCATTGTGAAAATAACTTGTTTAACATCGACCCAAAAATTCACAAACGTTGAAGGATTACAATTTATTTTCAACTAATCTTTCCCCTTCCTGATTTCCCAATTGACTCGTCCCAGAAGTCTTGACTACATACCCGTGCAATGATAGCAAATTGCTCACGGCTAAAACAAAATTGTATTTTTCCAATCTCAATGCGTTTATTAAAAGTGTATTCAATATTTTATTGGCCATATTTCCCAATAAAGACGAGTCTCAAAGTATTCTTTATTTTATAATTAATATTTTGACATTTATGTAAGCTCATAAATCTTTATTATCTATCGCAAATATAAAATAAAAGCCATGGGATTTTAATACTAACACAAATATTATATTTTTTGAAGGCATCAACTTAAAAAATTAACTTCAAAATTTGTGCACCCACATTTACTCGAAATTTCATAATTAATTAAGCATATGTAAATTTAAATCTCTTAAAATATGAAATATATATTTGTCAGGACGAAACTATCGTATCATATTTCCGTAGGTCATCCGAGACCCCATAAATCACGTATTAAATTGTTTGCGCTCGAAAATGCTCATGGTATCTTGAATAGAAGCTTTCGAGATGCTTATAGTCACATTCATATAGGTTTTTGTTTGTCTGTCTTTTTGCTTTTTAATTGTGTTTTGGATCTTTTTTTTTTCTTTTCCTTTGTTTTTTTTGGAGTGGGGCAACAAGGGGGGGGGACGCTCTTGAGATTAAACTCTTTTGTCATAATCAAACATATGGCAATCTTCTTCTATATCTTAAGGGCCCACGATCAATTTATTGATCATTTTTGCTCCTATGCATGTAGATGGGATTTGCCATGTTTCTGTTACTGGTGGTGATGAGGAAATTATGCACTAGGGGTTTGAAGGCTTGAGGCAATAGACACAAATGTGTCTAGTGTTGTCGCCTCAACTGTTCCTTTTGAAAGATGGTTCCAGTCCCTGATTGTCTTGGGCAGGAATGAGCAGCTCCTATACTGGCTTCTTGCTGGTATGAGCCTGAATTGCCTGTCATGGCCTCGTCGCTGTCTATGGGGGAGAGGGACGAGTTTCTGTTTAATACTGGAACAGTGGACCAGCCCATTATTTATCATGTAAATCATGGAGAGCCTGGATTGTCGTCGTCGTTTCTCCAATGGTGACCAGCCTAGTGTTTCTAGCATGCTGCCAACACTAGAGGTGTTCCTGTATCGGTTTAGGACAAAGCGTGCTGCTCGTCGCTGGACCGCCTCCAACCTGTCAATGCTCTTCTGGGTAAATGGGTCCCAGACTGAAGATGCATAATCTAAAATCGGACGGATAAAGGCTTTATATGCTCTTTCTTTCACACAGGAGTTGCCAATCTTTAGATTTCGCCTTAAGAACCCCTTAAGAACTTAAGATTTTAGTAGAAAGTTAAATCTATAGACATTTTTTCTTTATTTTACTCTTGGGTGCCCAATTTTATATTTAATACATATTTGTCTACCACAATGCTAAAATTATATCAGATTTATTGCAGATGGAGTAGTGAGGTGTTTCTTTACTATATTTGTTTAATAAACACTTTTAAATTAGGATTTAAAATCAAAGTTATTCACCATTTTCAAGCGTTAAAGTAGTTAAAGCTGTCATTATCTAACTTATATTTATTTTAATAGTCATTACCTTTAAAACACACTTTTCATAATTCTTAAATGTCATGTTTTAAACTCTACTAGATACTAGAGATATTTAATGTAAAAAAAAAAGAAATGTTTAATTTTTTTTTTTTTAAAGTGGAATGTGAACATATATTATTATGCATCACATCATTTAAAACCACAATAAAAAAAAATAAATAAGGAAATAAACATTTGAAATCTTGGAATAGACAGAAAACTAACACAAACAGAATGTACATGAATAATAACAAAGAGTGTATATTATAATTATAATTTTAAACAAACTTACTGTAAATCAATGACGTTGTCTGTGGCAGCAATGATTGTCCACCAACAAACTTCAGATTTTTCGCCAGGGTAATAATAATTTGAAGTAATTGTTCCCGTTGAATTTGTGAAGGTCCTACCACATGCTAAAATAAACAATTGAAGTTAGTCAATGACACGATGAGTGTTTACTATGCTTCAGATATGTGTAAGTATTCAGTGGTATAAGCTTTTACTTAAAAATTAAAATAAAACAAAGTTACCGCCATTCACTATGACAAAATTATAATGTAACAGAAAACAGATTAGGTAAATAATTTAGTAGAAGTAAATGTATGGCCTAAACTGCCTCCCCCATCTCTTAAAAGCGATATGGTTTGTGAATACATTGATACAAACCCGATGATGATAAGACTTGAAAATGTGTGTTAAGCAAAAGTTGAGATCTAAGAAAATGCATTTCAAAAATAATTTTATTACAATACAGCTGGATGGGGGGAATAGTTGTAAAGACAGAGTAATTTTTTTAATGATTTAATTAGCTTTATAAAAATTACTTTGAAATTGATTTTCATGATTAATAATAATTCTTTATTGCATTTTCTTTTTAAAAAAGTTAATAAATCTTAAACTTTTCCCAATAATACACTTAAAATGTCTGAAAAAGCCTGCATTTCTAAATTTTATATTTTATGTTCTTTTTTATAAATAAGGAAACATGCTTTTACTTCTTATAAATATATCTTTTTCAAGTCAAGATAAAACTACGCTAAAAATTTATGAATTATTGTGTAGTTTAAGTTCATTAATTCTTTGATTTTTTAATAAAAAATGACATTTCTTTTACACAATTTTTCCGAATAGCTTGTAAAATTAATGAAATTTGCTAGCATGCATTGCTATAAGTATAATTGTATCACAGTAAGCAAACACACACACACAAAGGGATTGTGTGAAAATTGGTTTTTTCTTCAACTATTTAAAAAATATTGTTTAAACTTGATTAAGTACCAAGTTTATTCACCTATACAATTTGGGTTTAGTATATCATTAATTGTATTTTATGCATGACAAGTAGGAAGGGTTTCAATTATTTTTCAAAGCGTCTGTCCGTGATTGTGTATCCCGAGCAAGGAGGCTGATTTTAAAACCGATACACATTTTGCCGTGACATTTTCTTGTCCATTATAAAAACTTAAACGGATGCATGTTTTATTATCAATTTAAATTAAGTTATTTATGTTTTGTATCAAACACTCCCATATCCAACGAAATACGTATTTCTTGATTACGCTAGAGAAGCTTGTACATTAGAATTCATACACTGAAAATTTAAAATAAATAGATTAATTTTTTAAAACTATTACTAAATCAATGCCGAAACTATGGGTAACAGCTGGAATACATTTCTATACATAACTAGGTATTTGAAGAGGACAGAATGGACACACAACTATTTCTTTTTAAAATCGTATCTGCTTAATACAGCTACAGCATTATTATTTTTTTCTAATAATTTTCTAGATTAGAACATTGTTTAATTTCTCTAACATCAGCAGATAAATTTGAATTTCAAATACTATCACAATTACCTCTGCACGAAGGTTGGTCTACTCTCTCATAACCGTTAATACAATTACATTGATAGCCGCCGTTATAGTTAGTACACGATGATATATTGCTATTGCACACATCTAAAGAGCACTCATTAAAGTCTTTATTGCAATCTGTGGATGTCCAGTTTGTGTAACAAGTACAGGATCCGTTTATTTTGTTGACCATTTGTGTTCTTTCTCTGACGCAAGTCGCTTGATGTTTACAGTCTTCTCCGAAGGACAAGTCAGTACATTCTGGAGATTCAAACAAAGTCTTCAATTTCAGAACGATTCATTGAATTATGGTGTCCAAAATTAAATGTTAAATTAAATGTTTTCCCTTTTTCTTTTTTTTTTCACCCATCATTTCTCAAGTTCCTTTGAGTACATGGGAATATTTTAAAAATCAGCGTCTCCTAATTTGCTGATTCTTTAAAGCAATTTCGAAGTGCAACAAGATGTTTATATGTTTGTTTAATAAGGGGAGAGACTGCAAATTGCCAGTGTATTATACACGCATCTTTCATTTACTATATTTAATGTCGTGATATTATCATAAGTATTTTTGTGTGAGGATCAAATCGACAAAAATCGCTTTAAAAATATTGCTTGTACTCTTGCCATCACTTATGTTAACGTTGTAAATAAAATTACATTTGCTACTTGATATAAAATCAATTAAATATTAATTAATGTTCGCTAAATTTTGATTTCTTAGCCATACGATATGAAAACATTTTTTTTTTATATTCAATGAATGATTTCATTTATTTTTTTTATACCTGACTATTCCCTGTCATACGTGTTTATTATTTAATTCGAATAAAAGCTTCCATAAATGATAATTCTAAAGTATTTGATTTACACTGAATAATGCACGTGGTAAATTTGTATTAATTATTTCTACCTAACTTTTTTAGATTATTCATTCGTAAGTGCCACAAACTTTTTTTAAAGGCTCTATTAACCTGTGATAGTTTTTTTTAATGTTTTTTTTTTTTATATAGATAATTATGATTATTTAAATACATAACTATAAGAATAATTGCATATTTATTCAGAGATTGACCCCCCCCCCAACTGAGGTCTGTTTTTGAATTAAATTGCGTTTCGGCAGCTCCTGCGACGCCTATGGTGCCAAGCCGTATCGAAACTAGTCGATCCCTTGGATTCACCAAATGGCGCGTAGAGGGGCGGATCTGCTGTATGGGCACCAGCTGGTTTTCCAAACAAAGTCGGCCAGGCTTCATCTTCACTGGAGAGGACACTCCAGTATCGCCGAAAGGTGTGAATAAACTAGGGAAGCAGCAGTTTACCGGTTTTAAGCCATAGCTCAATTGATCTAAAGCTAAGCTCCAGGGATTGCTTCTGACGGTGGGAGAGATCGCCATGTAAAATTGGAATGCTACCGCCCGCCTCAAGCTAAGCAGCCCCCAGCCAATAAGGTTATATCTCGCCATGGCCTGCCTGCTCCACTAGCTGTGTAGAGCTCAGATGAATATCTCAACAATTAGGACACAAAAAATGCATCTAGAAATAGGAAAAAAAAAAGAAAAACCCAACTCTTTGAGGTCAAGCTGGTAGTAAGGACTATCTGCTTGGCATTACTTCCGACCTGCAGCTCATTAACGATGTAAGGAAGACAGCTATCATTGATAGTGATCTTAGCAGACAAAACATTGATATTTCCTGGCTCATTGAGATTAAGCTTTCTGAATGTGGTACTATAAAATAACAAAACTACACTTTCTTCTGGCAGGGGGGATCTATGGACTCACCAAGCAAAAATTGAATTTTTTTTTGCTATAAAAAACAATCTGCTCCTCGACAGAAACCCCGAAAAATGGCACTAACAGAATACTAACTATACGTCTGTCAATATCTTCAGGATAAGCCAACATTCTCAGGGGTTATGCTCCAGCTCAAACGCGAAAGACCAGCTCTATGAAGATCTTAATAAAAGAACAGCCATCATACCCAACAAAGAAGCAATTTACCTCTTGTGTGACTTCAAAGGCTTCCCCGCTCCCAAGAATGGCACCAATTAGATCTCATAATTACAAGGCAAAAATCTGGAACCAATTAGATCTCATAATTACAAGGCAAAAATCTGGCTAGTGTCCTCCTCACACGAAGCTACCACTGCGCAGACTGCGACACAGATCATTCTTATTGGCTAGCAAGAAAAGGTTACTGCAAAGAAACTGTATCACACCAAAAACAAGGGCAAACCACGCATAAACATCTGCTCCACCAAAAACTCAAAGAGAACAAAAGAATACACCAATAGACTACAAGAAGCTCTTGTACAAATGCTATTGAGTCAAAATGGTCACATCTGTCAGACACTATCTAAATCTCGGCTTTTACGCCATTTGGCAAGGAAGAACTCAAAAGTTCAGATTGGTTTGAGGCTCATTGGCAGAAATCAAGCATGTCACCGATGCAAAATGAAAGGCTCACTTATCTTATAAAGACAGGCCATGATTTTCTACAATCCCTTAAATGTGCCAAATAAAATACCCATCAGGTAGCTCACCACTACGCAAACACATACCGGCTCAATCTAAGCTCCAGCATGCAATCAGCTGCTTATAAGGAAAATGCTAAAGATATGTACGATAATAAATCAAGCAGCAGGCCTTCTGACCTCCAAGACTGCCCCCTTAATGTCTAAATCGTGGAAACTTATTACTGATCGAGGTAAAAAATCTCAAACGGTGAATTGAGCACTAATTGGAACTATACGCAAGAATAAACTATGTCTCAACCGCTGCCCTGGACGATATCCCAGACTAACCCGTCATGGAGGAGCTTGATACCCTACCCATCCAAGAAAGAGCTACATAGAGACATCGATTTTGTCGCCTTTGGGGAAGGCCCTGGCAATGATGCACTTCCCCCAGAAGTTCTCAAATGAGGAAAATAAAAATTAGTACGGCTCTTGTACGCTCTTCTGCTGGGAACATGGACAGCTAACAAAAGTTGACAGATGCAAACATCGTAACATTGTATAAGAATAAAGGAGACAAGAGTGACTGCAACAACTATCTTGGAATCTCCTTTCTCAGTATAGTTGGAAAGGTCTTCGCCCGAGATTTGTTAATACACCTGCAGACCGAAGCATCGCGCGTTATCCCAGAATCACAATGTGGCTTTCGAGCTGGTAGGTCAACCATAGACTGCAAGAGAAATGCAGGGAACAACATATAACTGTAAACATCACGTTCTTTGACCCCACTGAATAATTTGATCTTGTCATCAGGAGCGGCCTTTTCCAGATCCTAAAAAAATAGGCTGCCCTTCACATCTGTTTAAAATCATCAAGCAGTTCCAGAATAACATGCAGGGCACAGTGTGCTATAACAGTACCACCTCAAAAGCTTTCCAGTATGTAGTGTAGTAAAACAAGGCTCCTACTTTATTTGCAATCTTCTTCTCCATCTTACTCCAGTATGCCTTCAAGAACAACAGCGAGGGGGTATACATCTACACAAGAGCTGACGGGAGATTATTCAACATTGCCCCCATTAGAGCTAGACCAAAAAAAACGGTCATAGCGCGCTAGTTCTTTTTTGCTAATAACTCCGCTTTAATATCTCACACAGCAGACGGCCTGCAGAGCCTTGTATCCAGCTTATCCACAACCTGCAAAGAGTTTTGCCTGACCATTAGCGTAAGAAAAACTACATTATGGCAGTGGACGCTGACTCCCTCCCCACTATTCCCATTGATGATTTCGACTTAGATGCTGTTGACAGTTTTACATATCTGTGATCGAAAATTTTGAATACCCTCTCAATGGAGGATGAGCTAACTCGTAGGATAAAAAGGCCGCAACTGTAATGGCTAAACTGAAGAAAAGAATATGCTAACTTCACAGCAAGAATTAAGCTGCACGTATACCGTGTCTGCGTACTAAGAACACTCCTCTATGGAGCTGAGTCATGGACCAAATATACCAGGTACGAAAGAAGGCTCAATGCCTTTCATCTCAGATGCTTTCGCCGCATCCTTGACATGAAAAGGCAAGAAAAGGTCCCAAACACGGATGTCCTGTCTCAAACAAAAGAGCAGCTTCCCAGCCATATTAATCCAAAGACGTCTATGCTGGCTTGGGCCTGTCAAGCTAATTCAGCCTGGTCGCATGCAAAGGAAGTGATGTACAGCGAGCTGGCGACAGGGAAAAGGTCAGTTGGACGGCCTTGTTTCAGATACATAGACATATGCAGAAGAGAAATGAAGGCAGCCAACATCGACATGTCCAACTGGGGGGAGGACATGGCGGACGATCGATCCACTGGCGGGACATCTCGAAAGAAGGATCACTGCTTGCCGAGGATCAAAACAGGGCGGAAACAGCTGTAAAAAGAGCGAAGAGGGAGGCCAGAAAACATTTCTCAACCCCATGCGTGTGTAATGCAAAAGAGACTGCCAAACGAGGATTGGTCTCCCTAGCCAAACCAAGAGCTGCAATCTCAAAAGATAACTATGTCGCTTCGCTTAGACGAAAAGATGCCATACCATTCAGAACTAAGTAACTTCGTGTCTAATATTTGTGTGGTACTTGCATTCTATATGCACTAGAGTGAGGATCAAGAATGTCGTTTTCCACTTTTTTTTTAAACGATGTATTATAAATATGTGAATGGAGCCATTGATATATTATTAAACACTGTCGTTCAAATGCTACTAAAATACTGCTAAAGGCATCGCCTTACCAACACATGTGCGGTTATTGGCCGGGTCTAGTTTCATTCCATGTGGACAGTAGCACTGTTGCATGCGTGGATTTGTAGATATCACACCACATGCATGGGAGCACTGATTCTGCTGTGTGAAGCACGTTGCTGAAAAAAAAAAACTCTCAAATGACGCTATTTTATCAATATTGACTTTAAAATGAGACTTTATGGTGTGCTGTTGTAACTAAAATTGTGCCGTTATTTCGAAATGAATTATTTGGAATTTTTAGTTCTTGCATTTCAATTATGGTATATGTGTGTTAATCCGATTACAGGTAAACACATTTATTATTTTGATTAAGATCAATCTATATTTTAAGATTATAACACGCAAACTATTGCAACAACAAAATTTTTCCCGATTTAAAACAAATCGATAATATTGTAAATTGAGTTACTTTGGCATGTTTTGTGAAGGGATGTTAAAAGATATAAAGTTGTATGCAGCCTGTGGTAATTATTTAATTGTTTGTGTGTAAAGCAGCCTTGGCACTGTTGAAAACCACCCCAAGAACTAATTGCGGATATTTTACGTCAATTGATGTGCACATTGAACCAAAGTTTCCGAAAGTTTGAATTACATTTGTAAAAAAAAACATTTAGTACATTTAGCTGAATTTATTTCTTTATGCTTTATCGCCATACTATAGTTGTACATACACAATAAGTATTAATCTAGGAGGTTGCTATTTTTTGGCAAACTTGGAATTATAGAACTGAACAACGATACTGAAGCTTATTTGATTTTATAAACTTAGACATCCTTATGAAAACTGTAAACATAAAGTCTGGCGAAAAGTGATCAGGAAACTTACAGACACACTGTCCTGTCGTTTGGTTGATCTCAAGGCCTTGTCGACATTCACATGCATTTGATCCGACTTTTTTATAGCAGTCAGAGAACGGATCTTTACATTGGTAGCCAAAAGTGCACGGGTCACATGTTGCTGTTTCCCAGCCGCTATTACAAGTGCATTCACCTGAGGTACTGTTGCAATACAATGTGTTGTTTTGATTGCAGCCACACGGTTTCACGCAGTAATCAATGCCATAGGTAAATGGATGACATTCTAGTGGATTATTAAAAGAAAAATTGTAGATACTGAATTTTTAGCTTCTTAAATTGTTTAGTTTTACATAAATATTCTTTCTCTCACTCTCTCTGCATCTCTCTCTCTAACTCTCTCTCTCTCTATCTCTCTCTCTCTCTCTCTCTCTCTCTACCCCTCTTTCTCATCTCCTCGAAGTGGTGCCTTTGCCATTCATGAAACCCTAAATTTCTCCAAAAAGTGACCATTGATTTTCAGTCTTCGATTCTGATGTTTTACATCTCGTTACATATGGTTTAATAATCACCTCGAGAGAGATTGAAACAATCATATTCGAGACTTTAAAAAAATGTTTATAAATATAACGTGACATAAAAAATCATTGGCGGGCTAAGGCAACGGTCACCAAATTTTCCCTAACACTTACCATGAGCCCAGTACGACGCACTGAAACCAATACCCGATGGTGCTCCCGACGCTGTAAAGACAATGTGCAAGCTGGGGCCTGTGGTGCGGATTCGTACATTTGAAACCCTAGCGTCTTCCCAGTATCCACTTAGATTTCCCTGTAACACTGGCCAAGAAGTGCTGTTACCGTCATAGAACGTCACTCTATCTGATGGGTCCACTTGGAATCTATGAAATCTGTATAAGGATAGATAGATATTTGATCCTCATTGTTATAGGACGGTACGTGACGTTTTGGCACCGCCGTTTTGGCGCACGTCAATTTGGCGCACAGGTGGCCTAAGCCGTTATTTACCGTTCCTGCTTAATCATGCGTGCGCTTCAAATTTATAAAAGTGCAAGAGTGTTCTAGACTAAAATCATAAGTTAAGTAGGGTTTCATAAATAGATCAGATATTATAATTCTGTTAAACCAGTAGAATGGAAAATGTTACATCGAAGCGTGGTAAAGAAAAGTTGAATCACGAAGGATACTGTTATGTGTAATCACTTTATTAAAAGTTTATAAACGTTAAGTTAAATAAAAATTATTTTTAAATGGCGCCAAAATGTCCTGCGCCAAAAATGCGGCGCCAAAAAGTCCTGCTTCGGTTATCGGATAACTATTTCAACATATATTGAGTTATTGCAAAACAAAAAAGGCAGTTAACTTATATTGTAACGTACCTAAGTGTTATAACTTGAATTCTAGCCACTGTTATTGTCCAGTTACACGTCACAGTATCCGGGTAGTTGCTGGGAAAATTAGGAGACATAATTGTCCCGGCTTGAGATGTCGAGATCTCTCCACATTCTAAAAAATGTGTTTAAATCGTATTGTCCGTATTATATTCAAGAAATCTATCAATAGCAATGTGTCAATAATATTGCTGAAAAGACATGAGTTTCTAATCTTTACTTAATGTAAAAGTCATAATCTTAGAGAAACACTAAAAATAAAATTGAAACTTGCAGACAACTACGAACATCTGTCGGCGTTATTTTATTAATACACAAACACAAAAACTGCGTCATTTTATCGGTTTTATTTAAACAAAATAACTATTTTCTCAGTGAAAAATATTCATTGATAGATATTATATATTTTTATTATATATTTCAATAACAATAACTTTTAGGTACCCAATTTTTAGTGAACTTAAAATTTACTGATAATAGCTTCATTGCGTTTCCCGTTCATCTGTTTAATTGCAAATAATTCTAAAAAAACAGGCCGATGCTTATAACGCGTGTTGTATTTATCTTTTTTATTCTTCTACATAAAAATGACGTTTTGTTGCTAAGCTTTAGTGAATAATTATTTTAATAAATTATGATTCACTGATCGATCCCTTATACTCACTTAACGTTTGTCCAAGACAACAGCTGACAATGCCCAGTACCCAAAAGGCACAAAGTACGCCATGTGACCGGTCCATTGTAAATAACGGGTTGTGCCGTCTCTTCTCTATGCTGTTCTTCCTTCTTTCAGGTTCACCTTGTTATTGAGCATCAACATGTGGGAAATTATTCTGGTGAAAAAAATTGTTAATATAGCAAACAAAGAATGATTTAATTTATAGATATTCGATTCCAATCTATGTTAACCACCAAGTTCTTCGAGCTATTTAAAATTGTTTAATGATTCTACAGTGTCAAGCAAAAATTCGAATTTTCGATCTACTTTTTAAAATATTGTATTTTAAACTTAAAATTAATCGATATGTATTTCCTGGTGAGTTATAATGAACATATTTAATTTAAATTTCAAAAAGTTAAACCTAATGTACACAGTGGAGTAGCAAATGCGCAATATACCATGTTTTCTCCACGGATGAGACACTATTGTGCGAATAATTTTAGTGAAATAACGACAGAAAATATTAAGTTCATTTTGAGTGTGTACATAAGATCAAATTACAAAAGACAAGAAAAAAATAAAGATCAAATAAAAAGAAAGTCATGTTTCACAGACAAAAGTTTTAATTTTTACTTGAGTAAAATTAGTTTACATATAAAGAAACATTACGCTGAAAAATAAAATACATAAATACTAGACTTAATTACACAATGTGTCAATGTTAATCTTAAGCAAAGAAAATATATCAAAGTTTACAAATTGCAACACTAACTAAAAATATGACCATAAATTCGATTCGTCGGCTAAATGTCTCGCATAGTCCATACAAAGGTAACCCAATGAGTCTGCCAAAACAAATTATTTTATACAACGGCTCCCAATGCCAAGTGTTAGAAAAAGTGGGGCAAAGTCGGTCAGGAGATTGTTGAAGTAGTAGTTTGAACGAATCTATGAAGTGTTTGCCAAATGATAGTATAGATGTAGCGTTGTTGCTAAATGAAAGCATACTTTGTAATATTGTTTCTTATTTTAAGTACTCATCAGTTGTCATTTACAACTATAGCTGTAGTGTTGTTGCCTAATATCATTATTCATGTACTTTGGTTTTAAAGGTCGAGCATTAGAAGTAGTGGGACAAAGTGGGTCAGGAGATTGTTCAAGTTTCTGCCATTTGAAACAATTTATGAAGTGTTTTTACCACAAGATAATATCCCTTTAGTGTTGTTGCAAAACGTTAGTATCCATGTAGGGTTGTATCTCATGAATTCGTTATGTTTCCAAATGGATGTAGTCATGTTGTGTTTTTGCTAAATTTTAGTATTCGTGTAGGGTTGTGGCTAAATGGAATTATCGACGCAGTTTTGTTGCAAAATGCATTTAGTGTTGTTGCTAAATGAAGTTGTCCAATGTAGTGTTGTTGACAAATGAATGTATTTATAGAGAGTTTTTTTAATGAAAGTATCCATGTAGTGTGGTGGCCAAATCAACATTTACATATAGTGTTGTTGCCAAGTGTACCTATCCATGTAGTCTGGCGGCCAAATCAAAATTAGCAAGTAGTGTTGTGCTAGGTCTACCAATTCATTTAGTGTGGTGGCCAAAGCAACATTTACATTTAGTGTTGTTGTTGTTAAGTCTACCTATCCATGTAGAGTGGTGGCCAAATTAACATCTACATGTAGTATTATTGCCAAGTCCACATATCAATTAAGTGATTTCGCAAAAACGACCTAATTATATCTCTTCTTACAAAATACAAATATATTAAAAGAATAAGCTATAGTGAAATAACGCTAAAGAACCGATAAGATTAAGATACTTTCGAATTCTTTAAAAAAATCAGTTATTTTCTGTAATCAAAATTTAAGTATTATTATTATAAAAACAAAACCATTTAAAGTAACAACTAAGGATCTATTTCAAATATTTTTATGTGTTTGAAAGATATGTACAAGATAAATAATGGGCTGGTCCGCCGTTCCAGTATTAAACAGAAACTCGTCCCTCTCCCCCATAGACAGCGAACAGGCCATGACAGGCAATTCAGGCTCATACCAGCAAGAAGCCAGTATAGAGCTGCTCATTCCTGCCCAAGACAATCAGGGACTGGAAGAATCTTTCAAAAGGAACGGTTGAGGCGACAACATTTGTGTCTATTGCCTCAAGCCTTCAAACCCCTAGTGCTTGATTTCCTCATCAACACCAGTAACAGAAACATTGCAAATCATTTCTACATGCATAGGAGCCAAAATGATCAATAAATTGATCGTGGGCCCTTAAGATATATAAGAAGAAGTTATGAAAGTTTTATATGTGTTTGAAAGTTATGAAAAAAAATAAGATCAAAGAATTAAACCATAATCACATCTATCGGGAAAACAAAAACATGAGATGTTTTTAGTGCGTTTTAATGCGTTTTAGTGCGTTTTAGTGCGTTGTTAATATTGCGAAATAAAATTCAAATTAATTTGTTCTAAATAATCACACAAATTCATATTGCGAGTTGCCTATTTAACCAAAGCTAAAAGTACTCTGATTTAATAACCACGCGTGACATAATTGATAATGTATTTTCCCATTCTTAAAAGGGAAATTAATCAACACAATTGATTGTTTTTTAAATTGCTAAAATTTGCTAAAATTAAATTCAAAGTTAGCTTTGTATTTTTAACATTTAAAATAAAATAAATTATAAATAAAATTTAATGAAATTTATAAACTAAAACTTGACCTTTAAAATTACTTTTAATAAGAAAATACAAGTTAATTCAATCAATACAGTGAAACTACATATCTATATATCATTCACTAATGCTCTTATCACTAAACAAAGCATATGAAATCAAAAAAAAAAAAACTTTTTTTTTGCGTGAGTAAAGGGCTACAATACCTTGGATGATTTTATTTTTTTTAAACTCTGGGGCGATGGCGATCGTAGTAAGATACTTTGATTTTGCCCGAAGCAACACAATAAACGCTTCAGAATGAATTTGATAAATAAGTAATTTTCTAAGTTACATACATATATATCGAGGGTAGGAAAAGGATGTGTACATTTTTTCCTGGATAACAACATATTTAATTTCAATGACATAGTTGTTAAATAGATGTTATATTCTCATTTCACAAATGTACATATGTTTACCCATTAAGAAAATTAAAGACGTTAACAAAACATAAGTACATTTAATAATTGTATATAGCCATACGTATCAAAACCCAATAATTTTACATAAGTGAAAATTTAATTTTCAGAATAGAAATGAGTTAAGATTTTCTTAGATAGATAGCTGATGGACAGACCGATCGACCAATAGACAGAGAGAAAGTCAAACATGCCGACCGACAGACCGACCGATAGACAGACAGACCCAAAGACTGACTGACCAACTGACAGACAGACAGACAGACAGACAGACAGACAGACAGACAGATAGACAGGTAGACAGATTGACAGGTAGACAGATTGACAGGTAGATAGATGGGTAGGCGGGTAGATGGGTAGATGGGTAGGCGGGTAGATGGGTAGGCGGGTAGATGGGTAGGCGGGTAGATGGGTAGGCGGGTAGATAGGTAGGTGGCCAGATGGGTAGGTGGACAGATGGGTAGGTGGACAGATGGGTAGGTGGACCGATGGGTAGGTGGGCAGATGGGTAGGTGGATAGATGGGTAGGTGGACAGATGGGTAGGTGGCCAGATGGGTAGGTGGACAGATGGGTAGGTGGACAGATGGGTAGGTGGACAGATGGGTAGGTGGACAGATGGGTAGGTGGACAGATGGGTAGGTGGACAGATGGGTAGGTGGACAGATGGGTAGGTGGTGATGGGTAGGTGGGCAGATGGGTAGGTGGACAGATGGGTAGGTGGGTAGATGGGTAGGTGGACAGATGGGTAGGTGGGCAGATGGGTAGGTGGACAGATGGGTAGGTGGACAGATGGGTAGGTGGACCGATGGGTAGGTGGGCAGATGGGTCGATGGATAGATGGGTAGGTGGGTAGATGGGTAGGTGGACAGATGGGTAGGTGAACAGATGGGTAGGTGGACAGATGGGTGGGTGGAAAGATGGGTAGGTGGACAGATGGGTTGGTGGACAGATGGGTGGTGGATAGATGGGTAGATGGGTAGGTGGGTAGATGGGTAGGTGGGTAGGTGGATAGGTGGGTAGGTGGATAGGTGGATAGGTGGATAGGTGGATAGGTGGATAGGTGGATGGGTGGATGGGTGGATGGATGGATGGATAGATGAATAGATGGATAGATCGATCGATCGATCGTTCGATAGATCGATCGATGGATCGATGGATCGATGGATCGATGGATGGATGGATGGATATATGGATGGATGGATGGATGGATGGATGGATTGGTGGATGGATGGATGGATGGACGGATGGATGGATAGATGGATAGATCGATCGATCGATCGTTCGATAGATCGATCGATGGATCGATGGATCGATGGATCGATGGATCGATGGATCGATGGATGGATGGATGGATGGATTGGTGGATGGATGGATGGATTGATCGATCGATCGATCGTTCGATGGATCGATCGATGGATCGATGGATCGATGGATGGATGGATAGATGGATCGATGGATTGACGGACGGACGGACTGGACGGACGGACTGACAGACGGATGGATGGATGGACGGATGGACGGATGGATGGATGGACGGATGGACGGATGGACGGATGGATGGATGGATGGATGGATGGATGGATGGATGGATGGATGGATGGATGGATAGATAGATAGGTAGATAATATTACGCTTCCTTGAATATTTGTGCAAAAGGTAACTTTTTTCGATAAAATTTATCCATACATATGAACAATTATGTATAATGTATGTTCCTTATGTGCTTCTATACCAATCATCCTGTTACGATAAAACTTTTGTTTAGTTAGTACAACCATTTCACAATATTCTGCCAAGGGCCGTAATTTTATTTTTATCTTATATTATTTAAACAAATTTAATTTTTGCATGCGTCCCTACACCATTAACCCAATTGCGATAAAACTTTTGTGAGAGTTGGGCGCCCGCTCGCAAAGGTTTCTGATTTCTTACAACCATTTTACCATATTGCGTTCGGGGCCTGGGGCCCTAAATTCGTTTTTTTTTAAAAATGAGCTATATACCTATAATTTCAAAAAGAGCTAATGCCTGGGTGGATGATATTCTAATCAAATGCAAAATTTGATATTTCAGTATGTGAGTGATATGATATTAGTAGGTTTCTGAATTTTGTACAAATATTTTAAAATATTACATTTTTGGCTGTGGTCCTAATTTCGTTTTTTAAAATAATATGAGCTATATAAGTATAATTTCAAACAGAGATATTGCGTTGGTGGATCAATCGTTACAAGTGTGGGGTCCAACTGTTTGAAAAGTCCTCGCTTCTCACATGGACAGCTGTGTGTGGCCTTCTCACAGATCAACAAACCTAATTTTATGGTCAATATAAAAAGTACATCAAAAAACATCATTTAAACAAAAAAAACGTTCTTTCTTAACATTGTTTGTCTTAGGGTTGCATTGCAAAGCACGCTGGGTTCTCTCTAGTATATTATTTTTAGCTTTTTTGCAAAACAAACCATTTTATGTAGCTTTCCTGCCTAATTAGCGTTATTTTTAAGGGTATGGGATGGACCATTTGTTTCTTTAAGTATTGAACAAAAGCGATGAAACCTTAGCTAGGCATACATTTAAATTAGTTTAGAAATTTTATTTATTTTCATTTCCATTTTTTATCTTGCAACGTTTCAATGATTGAAAAATAAGCTCAATAATTATAGTTCTTCTTAGTTTATCATATAGATTTAGATCTATATTAAATTCCAAATGCTACAACTCTGAAGGCAATTTACAAAATACATGACATCAATCCTTAAATATGTTCAAGTTGTTTTGTTCTTTTCTTTTAAAATGTTGTTTCAGATTTGTTTTATTATTATTGTTATTATTAAACCTTAAAAAAAAAAAACAACTAATAAGTGACATTTTCTTTCAAAACTATTACTATTGATTAAGACAGCTTGATATTACTATTATTATTAACCTCTATTAATTTTTGCAAGATTTACTTAATATTTGTAAGAAAAAGAAAAGATTAAGACCGACATGTTTGCCGAAATGAAATCTTAATATTAACTGTTTTCTATTGATAATCTAAAATATTTTATATTACTTGAAATAGTTGTCCTATTTTCTTAATCGTTTAACAACTAAATCGTTTATTTTAGGTTTCTTTTTATTCATGCAATCCTTTTTTAATATAACCTTTAAAAAGTTAAATAGCGGAAATGTCATTCACAAGAAGGTTGTCAAATCCACTCAAGATTTGGTTCTGCCCAATCAAAAAGACACATTCTAGAGGCTTAAAAGCCATTAGCCCACTTTTCAATGAGAAGCGATGAATTTCATTGATAACACAATCAAAAAGTCTGTGCGTAAAGACGCACTGGACTCTTGTTTGACTCATGTAACCTAACGCTTCAATTTAACCTTATTTACAATATGAAATTTTGATTGTATATATATATTTTTGTAATATATATATATATATATATATATATATTATATATATATGGCATCTTTCCGTCTAACAGAGACACTATATTATCTTTTTAGATTGCAGCTCTTAGTGTGGCTAGTGAGACCAATCTTCGCGTTGCAGTCTCTTTTGCATGTTACTTTTTTTTTCCTTTTTTCCTTTTTTTTTACACAATGTAACGTCATTTGGATCTTTCAACTCTTGTAATAGCTTTCCCTGTTCCCAGTACAGAGTAAACACATCGTTCAAGGGCCGTAATATTACTTTTTTTCCACATTTGAGAACTTCTGGTGGAACTCCATCATTGCCAGGGGCTTTCCCACAAGCGAGACAATCGATTGCTCGACGTAGCTGGTGGGTAGGGTATCAAGCTTTTCCATGACTGGTAGGTCTGGGATATCGTCTAGGGCAGCGGTTGAGACATGGTTTATTGTTGCGTATGGTTCCAAATGGTGCCCAATACACCGTTTGAGTTGTTTATCTCGATCAGCTATAAGTTCCCCTGATTTTGCATTAAGGACGCAGTCTTGGGAATCAGAAGATCTGTTGCTTGTATGCTGGAGCTTAGATTGAGCCAGTATGTGTTAGCGTAGTGGCGAACTGCCAGGTTGGCATTTTCTTGGCACTTTTAAGGGATTGTAGAGTTGCTGGGCATGGCTTGTCTTTCTAAGCTAAGAGAGCCTTTCTTTTTGAATCGTGACATGTTTCATTTCCTGCCATTGACCCTCGAACCAACCTTCACTTTTGTGTTCTCTCTTGCCAAATGCCGTAATAGCTGAGCTATAGATAGTGTCCCGCAGATGTCACCATTTTGTCTCAATAGTACCTATTGGTGGCATTTGTGCAAGAGCTTATTGTAGTCTATGGGAGCATTCTTCTGTTCTCTCTGGGTTTTTGGTGGAGCAGATGTATATGTGTGGTTTCCACTTGTTTTTGGTGTGATACAGTTTCTTTGGCAGTAACTTTATCTTGCTAGCCAATAAGAATGATCTGTGTCGAAGTCTGCGCAGTGGTAGAGGAGGACACTAACCAGTTTTTTTTCGTCTTGAGATTATGATATCTATATAGGGACAGTGTCGGGAGCGGGGATGCCTCCATGACACTTGGTGGATAGCCTTACAGTTGAATTGGGTATTCCACATAGTCCATGTAAACAGCACAGTTCCAGTAATCTCCGCCCATTTTCATTTAGCCTGCCTCTTTCGAAATGACCGAGGCATGTTGGCCAGGTCATGCAATCACTTCCCACTCTTGAAATAAAGTTACCCAGGAGGTAAAATGATTCCTTGTTGGGTATGCTGGCTATTGTTTGATTAAGATCTCCATAGAACTGGTATTTCGCTTCTGGGCTGGATGAAAGGGTTGAAGCACAAGCACTGAAGATGTTGGCTAATCTTGAATATGTTGGTCCAAGGTTGTCATTGCCTGGCTGGGGGCTGAAGATAAGCATCCACTCCTCTAAAAATTCCTTATAAGTCTTGGGTCTCCTAATGCCTCTGTCAACGGGAATCCAGCTCCTCGCCTTCACGCGTGGCTTCACACAAAAGCCCGGCGGACCATGTTTCTACCAAAACGGATGAAGGTGGTAACTAGCGCCTCAAAACCAGTATTTTGGGTAGATGAGACTCATAAACATTGGCCGGTAGCTCATCTAGAAAAGGGAAACTCCGACTCCAAACCTCCGCTGCCTTGCGGCTATACCCAGAGGGGAGTAAACTCTGACATAAAATCAGGAAATGGAGCTCTCAGGACGGTCTGGTTTTTTTAAATCAATAGCATTCCGTCAACTCCTGCCAAGCCGTATCGACACTAGTCAAACCCATGTTTCCACCAATAGCATGGAGAGGGGGAATCTGCTGTTTGGGCAGCAGCTGGTTTTACTTAATTCTTCGCCCAGGCTTTATCTTCTCTGGAGAGGAGACTCCAGGATCTCCGAAAGGTGTGAACACAACACGGGAAGCAGCAGTTTACCGTTTAATAAATAAATAGTTAGATAAATAAATATATATATATATATATATATATATATATATATATATATATATATATATATACATATATATATAATTTTTT
>CAXITT010000393.1:738779-758179 GCA_964033795.1 Lymnaea stagnalis | reverse complement strand
GGGGGGGGGGGGGGGGGGGGGGGGGGGGGGGGGGGGGGGTGGGGGGGGGGGGGGGGGGGGGGAGAGGGGGATGTGGGGCAAGAGTAGCTTTCAGCAAAAACCAACAATGTACTTTGTTTAATTCAATAAAAGAGAGAAGATTAGGTAGAGTAGAGAGTACTAGATGGAGGGAAAGTGAGAAAGAGAAATGTACAGAAAGAAAAAAAACGAGAAAAACGAGAAAAACGAGAAAAACGAGAAAAAACGAGAAAAACGAGAAAAACGAGAAAAACGAGAAAAACGAGAAAAACGAGAAAAACGAGAAAAACGAGAAAAAACGAGAAAAACGAGAAAAACGAGAAAAACGAGAAAAAACGAGAAAAAACGAGAAAAACGAGAAAAAACGAGAAAGAGAAATATTGAGAAAGATAGAGAGAGAAAGAGATAGGGGAAGAGAGAATGAGAAAGAGAGTGAAAGAGAAAGAGGGGAACGAAAAATAGAGAAAGAAAGAGAGAGAGAGAGAGAAAGAAAGAGAGAGAGAAAGAAAAATAGAGAAAGAGGAAGAAAGAAAGAGAATGTAAGAGAGAGAGAGAAAGAAAGAGAGAAAGAGAAAGTAAGAGAGAGAGAGAAAGAAAGAGAGGAACGGAAGAGAGAGAATAACAGAGAAAGAAAGAGAGAGAGAGTGTGTGAATGGAAGGAAAAACGAGAGAGAGAGCGAGATAAAGAGAAAGAGAGAAAGGGGACAAAAGAATTGAATTAAATAACATCTCTTGTCCTCACTAATCCTTATCAACGTCTCCGGCAGACCACGGAAAAGTATCACGTGGGATAAGTGTCGTAGTCACACGGGATGAATGTCGCATACGGAAACGACATGGCGCGGCTCCGCGGCCGGACGAAAGGGGCAGCTACTGGCTGAGAACAATACAAGTCATCAAGTATTACATAATACACAGAGTGACGTCAGGAAGGGACAGAGTTGTAGGGATATAGTGGTAGGTTTAGAGTGGTAGATTCAGAGTGGTAGGGGCAGACTGGTAGGTTAAGAGTTGTAGGGACAGAATGGTAGGGGCAGAATGGTAGGGACAGAGAGAGTGGTAGGGACAGACTGGCAGGTTCAGAATGGTAGGGACAGAATGGTAGGGACAGAGTGGTAGGTTCAGAGTGGTAGGGACAGAATGGTAGGGACAGAGTGGTAGGTTCAGAGTGGTAGAGACAGACTGGTAGGGACAGACTGGTAGCGACAGAATGGTAGGGACTTAGTGGAGGGGACAGACCGGTAGGGACAGAGAGAGTGGTAGGGACAGACTGGTAGGTTCAGAATGGTAGGGACAGAATGGTAGGGACAGAGTGGTAGGTTCAGAGTGGTAGGGACAGAGAGAGTGGTAGGGACAGACAGGTAGGGTGTGAATGGTAGGGACAGAATGGTAGGGACAGAGTGGTAGAGACAGAGTGGGAGGGACAGAGTGGTAGGTTCAGAGTGGTAGGGACAGAGAGGGTGGGAGGGACAGAGTGGGAGTGGGAGAGAGAGAGTGGTAGGGACAGACTGGTAGGTTAAGAATGGTAGGGACAGAATGGTAGGGACAGAGTGGTAGGGACAGAGTGGTAGGGACAGAGTGGTAGGTTCAGAGTGGTAGGGACAGAGAGAGTGGTAGGGACAGAGTGGTAGGTTTAGAGTGGTAGGGATAGAGTGGTAGGGACTGAGTAGTAGGTTCAGAGTGGTAGGTTCAGAGTGGTAGGTACAGAGTGGTAGGTTCAGAGTGGTAGGTTCAGAGTGGTAGGGACAGAGTGGTAGGGGCAGAGTGGTATGGACACAGTGGTAGTTTCAGAGTGGTAGGGACAGAATGGTTGGGACAGAGTGATAGGGACAGAGTGGTCTGGATACAGTGTTAGGGTCATAGTTGTAGGGACACAGGGGTAGGGACAGAGTGGTATGGACAGAGTGGTAGGTTCAGAGTGGTAGGGACAGAATGGTAGGGACAGAGTGGTAATGACACAGTGGTAGGGACAGAGTGGTATGGACACAGTGGTAAGGAGAGTGGTATGGGCACAGTTTTAGGGACAGAGTGATATGGACACTGTGTTAGGGATATAGTGGTATGGACACAGTGGTAGGGACTGAGTGATATGAACACGGTGGTAGGGAAAGAGTGGTAGGGACACAGTGGTAGGGACAGAGTGGTAATGACACAGTGGTAGGGACAGAGTGGTATGAAAAAATGATTTTTAATGTTTAATAAATAACTATACACACGGCTAATCCGATGGTAACGGTTGAGTTGTCTATACACACATCTAATCCGACGGTTACGGTTTAGTTGTCTATACACATGGCTAATCTGATGGTCACGGTTGAGTTGTCTATACACATGGCTAATCCGATGGTCACGGTTGAGTTGTCTATACACATGGCTAATCTGATGGTCACGGTTGAGTTGTCTATACACATGGCTAATCCGATGGTCACGGTTGAGTTGTCTATACACACGGCTAATCTAATGGTGACGGTTGAGTTGTCTATACACACGTCTAATCCGATGGTCATGGGTGAGTTGTCTATACACACGGCTAATCTGATGGTCTCGGTTGATTTGTCTATATAAACGACTAATCTGATGATGGCGGTTGAGTTGTCTATACACACGTCTAATCCGATGGTAACGGTTGAGCTGTCTATACAAGACTAATTTGATATGGAGGTCGAACTGTGTATACACATGGCTACTTTCATTTTGTCGGTGGTGTTGTCTATACACACGGCTCATCCGATATTGACTGTTGAGTTTTCTATACACACGACTCATCCGATGTTGACAGTTGAGTTTTCTATACACACGGCTACTTTTATTTTGTCGTTTGAGTTGTCTGTGCATGTGGCTAATCCGATGTTTTGCGGTCAAGTGGTCTATACCCACAGCTTAACAATGTTTTGACGACCGGTAGAGCTTACAAGCTTCGTGTTTTGATTCCTAGACTCAACTGAATGGTAGCAATGCTAATCACTGCTACTCATTCGTCTTAGTTGTTTATTTGTAAAATCCTTCTTTTGAAAAAAATAATCATAATAAAATAATAATCGCCATAATTTAGTTCAGGATCATAAAGAATAATGTATTACTAATAAAGTCGGAAAAGAACAAGTAAAAAAATCGCACAGGTCCACAGAAATGAAATAATTCTAGCGATGCGTGGTGGGCGCTGCCATAAGGGGCAACAACTGGAAATAGTTGAGTTATGTACCATTACGGAAGTAGCGTATGCCTCGCGGGGTAAGGGGCCTAAATTTGTCAAGAAATTTGTTTTCCATATGAATGCGCTTTTATCACATACAGTACACAATTTAGACCAGTGGATCTTAACATGTGGTCCATTGCGACCCCTGATTAAGGCCATGGTTTGAATCAGTCTCTCCCTATAGGTTGTTAAACATGTAGGAGACTGCTCAAAACTATTTTATCTTTACATATTTTTAAATTAAAAGCTCCCCAACCACTGTCGTAGACAAGCACAGAATACATTTGTTAAAATTAGGCACATTTTTAAGGATATTTAATTCTAGAAGTCAAAAGACAGAAAACCAGACAGCCAAGAAGACAGAAAACACATTCAGAAAGCACATTGACATGGGAGAGAAGAAGACAGGACGTTGTGATGAGTTATCATCCTTGACTCAGAAGTCGATAGGCTTCCGACAGTGTCTCGAGGCTATCAGTAATCTCCCCTGGATAGCCCTATTATGAGTCCTTAGTTACGGTCTCGTGTCTTCTCAATATTTGGCCCAAGCGTTCTAATTTGTCCTTTTTTTTCTCCTATGTCACAACAGCAACAGCGTCATCAACAGGAAAGTATGGTTTAATGTGACAAATACACGCTAGAGTTTAAGCCCAGATTTATTTGATTAAAATACAGTTTTAAATATCTCTTTCAATAATTTAAATTGAGGAACATAATTATAACAACCAAAAATTTAATTCGAAGTGGTTATTTGTACCCGGGTACCAGAAGTGAGGTGCTGGGCTTAAAAAAAAACTATTTCAAATAGTATTGTTGGGCTTGTACGACAAAATGAGGAATCAAATGAAGTATATATCCTTTTTAAAATCTGTAACATCGTCCGAGTTATAGATATAGGTTTTATAATAAACAACGCCAAACGACTCTTTTCAACACCTATAAGTTGAAGTTGACATAAACATTCTTTGTTATTGGTTGTGTATAGCATGAGATATAACTCACGAAGTTCATATCTTGAATATAAAAAGTTGTTGTTTTGTTTGTTTTTTTTTTTGTTTTTTTTTAAAGTAGAGCTTGGCATTGATGAGTTTGTCAGCCACTTAAGACACAGTTCTTTATTATTTTTGTATACAGAATGTCTAAAACGGTGGTCCCCAGCATGTCTACTTACCAGGGGCTCCGCTGCAACTGAAGGAAATAAAATAACACCATTATCTAGTAAAACATTGGGCAGAAATGAAAGATCGAAGCTCTAACTATAGCCTATATCAGAGCTGAGAAAGATTTTAGATGTACATCATATCTACATATTTGTCAAAAAGTGTTAAATGGATTAGTTTACAACTATGTAGTAATAATAATAATAATAAAGTTCATTTCAAAAACACGCTTCATCCCCAAAGGCTCGAAGCGCGGTACAAAGTTAAAAAAAAACAAATCTATAGTTTACCACATTTAAAACAAACGCAACACGACAAAAACTAAGTACAAGCATACAATGGCAAAGTCTTTCTAGCCATTTCAACCATAAGCAACACAGCCATTATGTATTAACTGGAAAATAATGTTGACAATCATCCCAGAAGGTGTTTGCGAAATAGATGTGTCTTTAAATCGGTTTTAAAGGACTCCAGTGTCTGCTTGTTTCTGAGATCGACAGGAAGGGCGTTCCAAATTAGTGGACCAGCAAATGCGAAAGTGCGCTTTCCGTAAGTCTCAAGGCAAACACGTGGTGTCGAGAGTTTGCCACTATCGGATGAGCGGAGCTCTCTAGTGGGTACATAAGGCGTCAGCAGCTCTTTCAGATAGGTCATGTAAGCAGCGGTAGCACAAAGTTGCGATTTTGTACTCCATGCGAGCACGCACTGGCAGCCAGTGCAGCTCTCTCAGAAGTGTTTTTGCATGGTCAAACTTGCGTTTGCGGAGAACAATGCGAGCCGCATTATTCTGTGCTATTTGAATTTTATCCAGGAGCGTAGCTGGAAGACCCACCATAAGAGCATTGCAATAGTCCATGCGTGATTGCACAAATGCAGACATCAGCCTCTTTGTTGCATCAATTGTTAGGAAGGGCCTGATGTGACTAATCCTGCGCAGCTCTAGAAAAATCGCCTTGCATAGCATGTTAATATGACTTACAAAAGTTAGTCTTCCATCTAGGTAGACACCCAGGTACCGCACTTTTTGAGCTAACTCAATACGCACACCTGAGAGAGTAATGGATGTAGTGTTATTTGCAGATTTTTGCTTCTGAGCGGTCGCGATGGGGAGCAGTAATTGAAACCTTCGCCATTTCATCTATCATTCACATAATGTGATGACGTCATTTGACTTTAAATTTAAGTTCATTCTCGTCAATGCCAAAAGTGGATCAACAATTATTGTAACGAAGCTGGTAAAAACACACCAACGCTTTGAATTCGTTCTCTCTATAGCGTTACTTGATCATATCACAGGGGCGGCACACGCTAATGTCCTTTCAATCTTACACAAACCCAACAATTAAAACCGCCTTTCCTAAAGCTCGGACAGAAAAGAAAGCGTTAGGCATAAACCCAGTTGTTTTGTTGAAAATGGTCCCCCCCCCCCCCGGGCATACCAGGAGTACTTTTATTTCCACAGCTAATCCTTGTTGTAGAAGCTTTTAAACATTGTAAAGATCCCATTTTAAAAAAAAACAAATTGGCTCTTTACTATAATCTTTACTTTGTCATCATAAAAATATATATTCTCCGCACCTCAATAAAACTATAATCTCTAATCCACCATGAAATTATCATTTCGCAACCGCCATTAAACTATAATTATTACTAGCGAGGACCCGGCATGCGTTGCTATGCCACTCAAAGAAAACAAAAAGTGTTTGTATTTTAATTACGCTTTTTTCAGTAGCTTTTAAATAGATAATTTTTTTTTTTCCGTCTGGCGCGTACACAAATAAATAGGAAGGTTTTTCAAAGCGTGAGCAGCCAACATACCCCTGTGCACGTTAGAAACATGTTTTTTTTTTTTAAATTTAGACAAAACAACTGTAGCGATTGATCCATTACCTTCAGCAGCTCTGTTTGAAAGTATATTTATTAAATAAGGCCCCCTGCCCCAGACGTGCCTACTTTAATTTTTATATAGGTATAGATAAAGTGTACCGAATATGATCTACCTAGACATCTGCCTGCATGTAACTTTTGCTATTCTCCATTCTGGAATCCTGTCAACATGTCCTGCTCAGCGTAGTCTGCCTTTTTTTTAAAACCAATGTGACAATGTGTGGTTCTTTGCACTAATAGTAAAGTTCTTGATTTGAACGGAATCTCCAGACATCATTTTCTATCACCAGGCCGAAAATTTTGGAAGGATTTTCCCCTCCCATGTGTTGAGCAGGTTCTCTGCTTTTCTGGTGAGGGTCCAGGTCTCACTAGCGTACGTTACTACTGGTCTTATTATAGTGGTGTATCTTGTCTGCTTTGTTCCCCTTGAGAGGTTTTTGTTTCCCAGTAGCTTTCGTAGGCTGGAATGGGAACGGTTGCCTGCTGTTATTCCTTCTTTCACCTCCGACTTTATCTCATTCTGCTAATTTACAGTTGCCCCTAGATATTTGAATGTAGCAACTCTCTCAAATCGTATCCGGAAATTTGATCGAAAGAAATTTCGTCGACGGTAAATTGATCGACGGTAATTTGATCGAACGGAAATATGGTCGAATCTTTTTTTTCCGTTTTTACGTTTAAATTTTGCTTCAAATGTCTTTTTGAACGCATTATTTTGTTTTACTATATAGTACAGTGCGTTCAAAAAGAAATTTGACGAAAATTTTAACGTGTGAACTGAAAAAAAGATTCGACCAAATTTCCAGTCGATCAAATTACCGTCGATCAATTTACCGTCGACGAAAATTCGTTCGATCAAATTTCCGGTAACCCTCTCAAATTGGTGGTTGTTTATAATGATGTTATCATCAGCATGGGAGTTTCTTGACATTATCATATATTTTGTCTTCGGTTCATTTATATCAAGACCAGCTTTTTCAAGTTAGATGTATTGAATGTCAAAACAAATATCTTTGAAAATGAGCTAATGGTATTGATTGGTTTACTACATATGAAGCTTGAAGTTTAATTTTTTTTTAACCACATTTTTAAATGACACAGAAATAATGGATTGTCATGATAAGTAGTAGATGTCTGGTTTACAAATCAGTCATGAACTTTGGTGGTATCCCGAGATGTAAGGATCACAGATGGATTAAACAATAGACCATGGATTGTATCAGAATACCATTTTTGGTATTTGCCTTTGCGGATTACATGATTATAAGTCAATGTTTTTTTTAAGATAAAATTTTATCCGCCCGTTCCTTCTGCTTCAAAATTTGTTAATGCTCGTTCAATGACATGATATATTTGTTAATGTCATTAAACAGATATGATTTTTTTTTTTAAATCCAGTACTCAGCATCATGCGTGAAATCAAATGAAATGTCATAAATAAAAGCACGCATTTTGTAAGCATAAATCCTCCCATAACTCCAGCTGCATTATTATTATTTTGAGAACTGTGCAGCTTCATATTGGCTTTCATTAAGCCCAAACCCCTTTCAATACAGTTGTATATTTTTATTTATGTGATTCAGGTCAAATGTGCAAAACATTATGTTTAAAATGGGCCATAACATTATGTTAAAAAATGGGCCATAACATTATGTTAAAAAATGGGCCATAACATTATGTTTAAAAAATGGGCCATAACATTATGTTAAAAAATGGGCCATATCATTATGTTAAAAAATGCTCCATAACATTAAGTAAAAAATTAAAATGGGACATAAAATTATATTAAAAAATGGGCAATAACATTATGTTAAAAAATGGTCCATAACATTATGTTTAAAAAATGGCCCATAACATTATGTTAAAAAATGGGCCATATCATTATGTTAAAAAATGGGCCATAACATTATGTTAAAAATGGGCCATAACATTATGTTAAAAAATGGGCCATAACATTATGTTAAAAAATGGGCCATAACATTATGTTAAGAATGGGCCATAACATTATGTTAAAAAATGGGCCATAACATTATGTTAAAAAATGGGCCATAACATTATGTTAAGAATGGGCCATAACATTATGTTAAATAATGGGCCATAACATTATGTTAAAAATGGGTCATAACATTATGTTAAAAAATGGGCCATAACATTATGTTAAAAAATGGGCCATAACATTATGTTAAGAATGGGCCATAACATTATGTTAAAAAATGGGCCATAACATTATGTTAAAAATGGGCCATAACATTATGTTAAAACTTGGCCATAACATTATGTTATAAAATGGGCCATAACATTATGTTAAAAAATGGGCCATAACATTATGTTAAAAAATAGGCCATAACATTATGTTAAAAAATGGGCCATAACATTATGTTAAAAAATGGGCCATAACATGTTAAAAAATGGGCCATAACATTATGTTAAAAAATGGGCCATAACATTATGTTAAAAAATGGGCCATAACATTATGTTAAAAAATGGGCCATAACATTATGTTAACAGTTTCCCTATAAATAAGCACCCGGAACAGTTTCCGTTATATTGGTCGGATCCGGGTCTTCTCCGGCCGTGTAATACTCGGCATTTCCGGGTACCCCGGACAGCATCCGAGTCAGCTCTAGAGGGACTCATATGGATTTGAATAATAAGCCAAGCATTGTTTAAGTATACACGATTTACAGAGAGGACTAGCAGAGATGAATACATGTATGGGACGGTGGGGGAAGGTGGGAAAGAAAGAATTGCATCTTCCTTGTTGACCTAGGCTGTACCCTGTGTCCGTCGGAGCGTAATCGCTGGATTGTTCAAACACCCGCGAATTCATGGCCCGTAGTTGAGATCATTGTCTGGGAAATTTGTTCTGACCACTCATGCTTATAAGCACTGAGTGCTGGCAAGCCGAAATTGAGACCACTTGACAGTGAGACGATATGAAACAATATTCAAACTTACGACCAAGCTATTATCTTCTGTTCTCGTTTATTTGGAACAATGGTCCTTATAGTATTAAAGTTTGGAAATGTCCCCCGTTGCACGCGGTCGTATCAATAGTTCGTTGCTATGCAAACACCTTCAATAAAGAAACATATGCCACCCGGGGGCGTACCACCCTCTCCTCACCCCCACGCCCCTCTTCTTTTTTTTCATCACCCCCCCCCTGGCGCCAGGACCTTTGATATGGTTTAGCTACAGCTGACATAACAAAGGAAAATCTCGTGGCTTTTAGCAGTGATGGGCAGTATAAACACATAATGACGATCTAAAATCATTAGCCAGTCTTAACCTAGTCCTCATCAATACAGTATGTGATGCACAAGAAGTTTCATACACTCAAAACACTTGATCTGTAGAAGGAATACTAACGCAAGGATTATGTACATACTGATTATAAAAAGTGTTGATGGATCGGCGGAATGCAAATGATGGCACTTGAAAATAATGTCAATTTATGGGCACTTGAATAGAGCAAGTCAACATGTATTCTTCACGTATCGAAGTTTTAAAAAAAGCAAGTAACTGTCTAATAACACATAACCTTCACGTAACCTGCATGTCATCTGTAAGTAACCTGTACGTAACCTGAAAATAACCTGTACGTAGTCTGTACGTAACATTTATTTAACCAGTACTGTACACACGAAATTTTTCCAACCTTATTAGCTGGACCGTTCTCCCAGCATAAACAACGATTGAATAAAAAGTTCAATTCACTGTACCTACTGTGCCAACTGTACCTATTGTAATCGTACAGCTAAACTATGCTTACAGTACAGCGTTATGATATAACATAATGTGCTCAACCTCGCATGTTGTAAAAAATCTACTGTAACCCATTTGAACTATGAACTCACCTTTCATGTACATCTTTATAGCTTCATTCATGGGCACAGAAATGTGACACTTGGAGTCTGCGTAGAGCGTCACGAGACGAAACCCGGGCAGGATCCTCGATGACGTCACGTTGTCCGTCGCCAATTTGATGGCGGGGCTGACCCGCTCGATGTTGTAGAGGAACGTTTCATTTCTGGGCAACAGCACCACAAGGTATATCGGCGTCGGCGGACTCCGCTTCGAGCTGAGCGCCTTGGAGGCGGTACGAGACGGGGATGACGTGAACGACGACTCCGGCAACGACCTCAGGGACGCCGAGGCGGTCGGGTGCGACGGTGACTGCACGGCGTCCGGGTAGCCCGATGACGTCATCATGACGTCGATGAGGTTGACCAGACCGTTTCGGTGGCGCGGCGAGCTGCGGATCCTGTGGTGGTAGGGTCTGGTGGGGTAAAGCGAGGACGTGGGCGACGACAACGAAGGGGAGACTCCGTGGGACGGCGACGAGAAGAGGACGATAAAACACGGGACCAGGGCGATGAGACCACGGGCCGCCATGGTGGTATAAGAGACTTTTGAACAGAGACGTCCGGCGACAGGATTATATGGCATCCGTCTCATCTGTATGACAGTGGACTGAATATGTGACGTAATCCACGAAGTGCTGTGACGTCATACTCCATGAGATATGCACGAGAAAGAAAAAGTGCCTTGAAGATCTGTAAATGACAAAACGTATATGTAAAAAATGTTTTAGCTGGCATGGATGAATTCTATAACCAAAACTAGCATGTGTATATGTAACCATATGACTATATACTGGCACGTGAGTATGGTGGCATTTGCATATATTGGTATGTGTATATTGAGCATTGTGCTTATAATAATATATGCATATAATCGCAAGTGCGTATATTGGCATGTGCAGGTATATTGGCATGCACACATGTTGGTATGGGCAAATACTGGCATGTGCCTATCATGACATGTGCATATATTAGCCAATATCAATAGTGATGGAAGGAGTGATCTGAGGTTTAAAGTCCACGAGCCCTAAGAAATCAGATCTCGTCGGGTCATGTTAAGATTTCTAGATTAATATAAACTTTTTTCAGCTGTCAAACATCAGATGATATAGTGTGGCCGTGCACTCAGCAACCTTTCATCTCCCTCCTACCCACAACAGCCAATCACTGGCTCACAACAGCCAATCACTGGACCACAACAGCTGTATTTAAGGTTCTGATTCTCCAAACATGTAATTGCGCTACGATTTTTGTGTGCCCGTGTTTTGTGGCGTATCCTTGTATCACGTGATAGATCATGCCAGGCTTTGGACCTCTCGTAACGTACAGTCCAGGTCTATTTGGCGGGAATATTTTTTTACGTTGCTGGCATTGGAAGTTGTAGAGAGATAGATATCGTTCAATTTAAATGAGAACATTTTGATGCATGAGAGCGATGATATTGAATGCTGAGTGGATGGAATGAGTGATGTATGATGGGGTGAGATGAAAAAGATGGGACTTAATGGTGGCGTAGATGAAAATAAAGTTAGATAAGAAATGAAGAATTTGATGAGTTTGATAAATGGCTTAAGGGGGGGGGGGTGGTGTGAGAATGTGTTTATGAATGGGTAGAATATAGGTGGATGCATTAATAAAGTATTGATGGATAAATGGATAAAGGCTGAATGGATTCATGAATGGATAAAATAAAGGGTGATGTTATGAGAGAATCACATGTAAATGGATCTTGTATATCTAGCAAATGTAGTGGATGATAAATGGATTAATTGTTTGTATTAATGGAGATCTGGATTTAATGATGGTTCGATGGATAGCTGGATAGCTGGTTTGAAACAATGGAAGTAGGATGGATCACGATCATACAAATGAAATGAATGAGAGTAAGATTATAAATGTTAATTATCAAAAGACTATGATTATAAATGGACTGAGAGTAGGAACATATCTAGTCGTATTAATGAGATAATTCAGATAGGCTCAATGTGCATCGCATTAATCAATAGACGGATAGATAAGCTAGTTTTGAGTTTTATTGGACAATGAATAGAACAATGAAAGGCATCACGTTAAAGTAACCCGAGATGGGAATACATGTCAAGTAAGTTGAATGTAAATCAAATACTTATCTGTGAGGTTTGAGATGAGCAAATCTTGAGCTATCAACATAATTGTTCAAAAGACACGTTTCATCAATCTATTCATTCTATTCTTTCCCTAGCAAGACGAGTGTTCCGTCTGCCAACTCGGAGAAATATGTGCTAAACACTTTATCAAACGATGGAGCCGAAGGAATGTACACACATTCTGATACAGAAAAGATGTATTTAAAGGCGATGTTTGTGATTTTATCACTGTAATAAAAACATGTAAGCCAAGCGGGCGGGGCAATCGATCAGTTTACAAAGAATCAACCTCGAGATGTTAAAGAAAATAAAATCATGCAATTTTCCCTTAAAGTCCAGATGGACTTGCTTGTGGCCGTCAGTAGTGCGAATCTTTACAGTTGGGGTATGTACCTTAGTGCAGGCCACTGGCATTTTACGAAGGGAAGATACACTGGCATGCTACGTTGGGCAGATACACTACAATGTTACGTTGAGCAGATACACTACAATGTTACATTGGGCAGATACACTACATTGTTACGTTGGGCAGATACACTACAATGTTACGTTGGGCAGATACACTACAATGTTACGTTGGGCAGATACACTACAATGTTATGTTGGGCAGATACACTGGTATGTATTCAGGGAAGATTCACTGACATGCTATATATGTCAGATTTCCTGGCAATATGCAGTTTTTACTTCCAATAAGATGGGCAATGTAAACTTGAGAGCCAATACCATGAAGGCAAATAAAATAGGATTATTTTTTTTAAAAACTTTCTAATAACTTGATTTAGGCGTTAAATATAATAAACATGTACTTGTTGGGAATAGTATAGAGTTAAGTCTCTAATAAGATGAATTGTTTGGAACTAAAATTTTGTTTACACTTTAGTCTATTGAAGGCTTTCAATCCATCGAAATCAGGAGGGTATTAGAGTTGCATGTTAAGTTATTATGAGTAATCCTGTAAGAATTAGATAAGAAGTTGGTATTAATCTATTATTAAAAGAATGCCTTTAACAACAGTGTAGCTCTGTCAGTTAATCCATCTAATACTTGTATCTCTGTCGGTTAATCCATCTAATACTTGTATAATAATCGGCATACTTCCGTCTCGTGAGACGATTGTGCATCACCGTTAGGTTGGGTTGCATTTTTTCGAGTGGCTGTGCAGTCCTATCCTTGAGTGACAGTCTTTACCACAGTTTTTACACACGAGTTCCATGCTTCTAAATGTTTTGGCCTTTCTCCTAGCTCTTCTGTCTGCAGCCTCTTAATCCATATAATACTTGTCGGTTAATCCATCTAATACTTGTATATCTGTCGGTTAATCCATCTAATACTTGTATCTCTGTCAGTTAATCCATCTAATACTTGTATCTCTGTCGGTTAATCCATCTAATACTTGTATATCTGTCGGTTAATCCATCTAATACGTGTATATCTGTCGGTTAATCCATCTAATACTTGTATATCTGTCGGTTAATCCATCTATTACTTGTATTTCTGTCGGTTAATCCATCTAATACTTGTATATCTGTCGGTTAATACATCTAATACTTGTATATCTGTCGGTTAATCCATCTAATACTTGTATATCTGTCGGTTAATCCATCTAATACTTGTATATGTGTCGGTTAATCTATCTAATACTTGTATATCTGTCGGTTAATCCATCTAATACTTTTTTATCTGTGGGTTAATCCATCCATTACTTGTATCTTTAACTGTTGGTTAATCTGTCTAATACTCTTATATCCCTAACTGCTGATAAATGAATATTTTTGTAATATTGAAAATTCAATATTTCTTCTGGGACAATTCAACGATGACCACGTACTAACCAATTGAGCTATACGTTGGTGGGCTGCCCAGAGGCGTAGAAAGAGATGATCAGCGGAAGCGGTCCGCCACGGGAGCACATTTTTGTTATTAATCGAGGGGCATCATTTTTGTTTTGTTTTTTAAAAACGTTCGTGGAAAGGGGTGCGACGAAAATCTTGGCCCGCCCTCGGTGGCACAAACCGTAGCTACGCCCTAGGGACTGCCTAGTCTCAGTTGATAAACCATTCCATCTCCACACTACCCAATCCCCCCCTACCCTTGTTACCGATAACACGCAAAAAACTCAAGTCCCAATGGCTTCATTTGTGAGCTGGTGGAGGGCGGTTAGGGGGGGGGGTGTGGTTGGAACAGTCACCCCTACAATTAACAAGTCGATCCGCTTCTGTCTGACAGTGGGGATATTATCATTAATAGTAAATGAAATAGCAGAACGAAGTATGATTAATGGTAGGAATATATCACAAGATAGTCGACTATTCTAGGGTACAGTCTTTATATATGATAAGTATGACACAGTAAGTCAGTAAGATAATGCAAGGCACAGTGGTTTTAAACGCTAATCATTCAATCGTCGGCCATTGTAGGACACAATATTTGCTTATATCAGCAAGCAGTCGGCCATTGTACGACACAATATTTGCTTATATCAACAAGCAGTCGGCCATTGTACGACACAATATTTGCTTATATCAGCAAGCAGTCGGCCATTGTACGACACAATATTTGCTTATATCAACAAGCAGTCGGCCATTGTACGACACAATATTTGCTTATATCAACAAGCAGTCGGCCATTGTACGACACAATATTTGCTTATATCAACAAGCAGTCGGCCATTGTACGACACAATATTTGCTTATATCAACAAGCAGTCGGCCATTGTACGACACAATATTTGCTTATATCAACAAGTAGTCGGCCATTGTACGACACAATATTTGCTTATATCAACAAGCAGTCGGCCATTGTACGACACAATTTTTGCTTATATCAACAAGCAGTCGGCCATTGTACGACACAATATTTGCTTATATCAGCAAGCAGTCGGCCATTGTACGACACAAACTGTTTATGTAAAGAAACATTTAGTAAAACAAGGTTTCAACTTGAAAAAAAACACAAGAAAGTACATCTTATAGTCACACATCATATACTCACACATCATATACTCACACATCATATACTCACACATCATATACTCACACATCATATACTCACACATCATATACTCACACATCATATACTCACACATCATAGGCTCACACATCATATACTCACACATCATATACTCACACATCATATACTCACACATCATATACTCACACATCATATACTCACACATCATATGCTCACACATCATATACTCACACATCATATACCCTTTGCTGAAACTGACAACGTATTCTAACCCGTGCTATTAATGTCATCATCCGGGATAGAATTGTGTGCGGCCTTCTGGTTGACAGCCGCATGAGAGCTGAGCCTTCTCACGCTGGGACTAAACCCTGTCCAGGAAGTCGTTGTTGGACTTTCCCCTAGGTCCTCAAAACAAAAGACATTGTCCTCCTCCGCCATCAAAGAGTGCTTCAATTGCATTTGCCGAAATGTAATCTGTGTGACTGTTTCCCGCTTCTGTTTTACAGGTAGGACGGGAAGAAAGCCGTATGACAGGTTTAGTGACCATCCACGGCATATTGAATAAGCCATTCCTCGGTCTCGTCCCCATTTCAGCAGAGTTGAACACGGGGGCACATCAGATCTATCGACCACGGCTCTTATTTCTAACTCCGATACACAAGCGAGAGTAAAGAATTAGTACACATTCAGTCTTAGTTTCAGCACCAAATCACCATTTGAAATCAATCGCATACTCAACTGCTGATGATCCTTTATTTCCCTCAATTTCTATTCTGGATTGCCGCTGTTTAAAATGTCATATTATAATAATTAAACTCTTTTCCTTTGATATTACGCAACGCAGAATAAACTGAAACGCACTTTTTTTGGTTTTGGACAACTGAACCTCCCTTCCTCAAATAACATAGAGCGCATCCTGTTCTGAACATTGAGCTAGATTGACTTTATTGAGATCTTCGAAAACATATGTTACATTTTTTAAAATCTAATTTTACCCGCACAACATTTATTGTTTGGTACGGTTTGGTGGAGAAGGCATCTGGCCGAAACATCCGCTTAACTGCCTTGTCTTTTGTTTTCAAGCCTAATCACATATTGTGACATTGTTTATTTACTTTATGTTGCTTCGACGCAGCACCGCATAAATTACCCTGTATCACAAGGCAAAAACTTGCTTTATTACAAGACAATCTTGCTTTATTACAAGACACAATCTTGCTTTATTACAAGACACAATCTTGCTTTATTACAAGACACAATCTTGCTTTATTACAAGACACAATCTTGCTTTATTACAAGACACAATCTTGCTTTATTACAAGACACAATCTTTGTAAGTGTAAATCATCAATCAGTGGGTTATTACAGGTTATAATCTGTGCAGGTATTAATCACCAAACAGTCTTCTATTACAGGTTATAATCTTTGCCATGATAGTCGCTGCTGCCGACTGATGCGTAAATTGCCTATACTGTTTGCATTTGATGGTTTCCCAATACAAAAGACAGAGCATTGGAGATCCCTTGGATATCCCGGTTGAATGAAAGAGTAGTAATACAACTGAATACAGTCCCGGCCCTCTTTGATGGATCCATGCGCTGACAAAGTAGAAGGTAGTGGTCGAGAGTCACGTGATATGTTGCGCACGTGATATTCAGTGACTGCTGTCAAACTGGTTTGGGGGTCACCAGGACCAGTGGTGTATGTGCTGACGTGTTTATGCGGCCCGCTAACCTCAGCGGTCATTGATCACCCCCAAGTCCTTGACGTAGTCTATTGTGAGAAACTCGACTACAAAGAAAGGACTTGACTATTCTAACTCGTCCACCTGACGAAGACTGTTGAGATTTGAAGAGAGAAAAATTCAAACAGGAAAAGCAAGAAACAGCGATAACCATCGGCCATCATAGCAATAAGCCATAACAGCAATAAGCCGTGACAACAATAAGCCATGACAACAATAAGCCATAACAACAATAAGCATGACAACACTTAGTCATTACAAAAATAAGCCAATATTAAAAAAAAATAAGCCATGGCAACAATAAGTTAAATATAACAATAAGCATGACAACAATAAGCCATGACCACAATAAGCATGGTTACAATAAGCATGACACACTAAACCATGACGAAAATAAGCCATTATAAAAATAAGCCATGACGACAATACGCCATGACAACAATAAGCCGAGACAAAAATAATCAATGACAAATGTAAGCCATGATAACAATAAGCCATGACAACAATGAGCAATAATAAAAAATAAAATCAAAATAAGGCATGATAACAGAAACGATTATAGCCATTTTCTCCCAGGACGACCAGAAGGGATTTGGGGGTGGGGGGGGGGGGGGGGGGGGGGGGGGGTCACGTCCGAGAGCCTAATAGCGAACAGTCGTCCGGAAGGAAGTCATCCACGGCCCACGCAGACCTGGGACAAATACAACAACAACGGCAGATTCATGGAAAGGGGTGAAGGGGGGCGGGCGAAGTGAGGGGGGAAGATTTACAACTTGGTTATTATTTTCTTGCTTTTTTGCCTGTTTTTTTTTTTTGTTTTGGTTTTTTGTTTGTGGTGGTATTTATTGTAACTTGTTTGCTTAGTAACTGATTCAATAAACAGATTTGATGGTTATTTTAATTATTCTTTAAAGCATTTTTGTGTGGGCGGGGGGGGGAGGAGAGGGCTTATGAGGGGATTAATCACAAACCTAAATGTCATTTCAGTAAAAGATTATATCACCAATCTCAAAGCCATTTCATTTATAGATTCGATCACCAAGCTTAATGTCATTTCATTAATAGATTCTATCACCAAGCTTAATGTCATGTCATTAATAGATTCTATCACCTATCTTTATTGTCATTTCATTAATAGATTCTAATCACCAAGCTTAATGTCATTTCATTGATAGATTCTATCACCTATCTTAATGTCATGTCATTAATAGATTCTAATCACTAATCTTAATGTCATTTCAGTAATAGATTCAATCAACTATCTTAATGTCATTTCAGCAATAGTTTTTATCCCAGCAAAGAGAGAGTCGACGTCATTGTTTAATAAAGCATACAAGCCTCGTGCTCCTTAATACACTTGGTAAATGGTGTCACGCATGAGCCAGACATTTCGAGCTGAAAGTTGATACTTATAGCTCGGAACAGAGATTTATTACTGACAAAAGAAATATATATCTAAAGAAAAGTTTTACTTAGAAATTTCTTGTTTTGGGCAATATTTCATTAAAAACCTGTTCTTTCTTGTTTTACATACCTACATTTCTTATATTAAATACCTATATATATATTCAGATTTCGATGCACATGTCGGCAGAGACTGCACCTCCTTGGGGAGGGGGAGGGGGGAAGGGGGAGTGGGGTCCTGGAAAATGCAACAACAACAACGGCCTACTGCTACTTCAGACCTGTGCTGAACACGGCCTTTTAATGACAAACACCAACTTCGGCCTGCAAACGTGCAAAAATATCTCCTGGACGCATCCCCGTTAATAACACTAGCACCTAATTGATTATGTCATCGTCAGAAATAGGGACAGGTAGGACGTGAGAGTTACTAAGGCCATGTGTGGCACAGGGACCGGCAGGACGTGAGAGTTACTAAGGCCATGTGCGGCGCTGAATGCTGGACGGATCATCGTATCATCGTTTAAAAGATGAAAATTCACATCCAGCCTAAGAGATGACCACAGGCCACCCAATATCCCAAAACGCCTCAACATTATTGAGCTGAAGATCCCTGATGTCAGACAAACCTTTGTTGACAACCTTGATGAACGCCTTGATGCCATCACATTGGACAACCAGAACACGGAAAAAGCGTGGACCACACTTCGGGAGATGGTGTATAGCGCCCCGGACCCTCTACAAGGAAACACAATGATTGGTTTGATGAAAATAACACAGCGATCCAAATGCTACATGAGCATAAACGTCGGGCGTACAAAGCCCTCCATGATAACCTAACGTCAACAGCCAAGACAGCTGCACTGAGGAGCATCCACAGCAAGTTGCAAATGCAACTGCGCCAGAGGAAGGACTCCTGGATGAGTGCAAAAGCTGATGAGATTTAGGGCTTTGCTGACAAGAAAGACATAAACAACCTCTAATGTGGCCTGAGTGAAATATTTGGCAATACCACCTCAGGCTCTTCCC
>CAXITT010000393.1:696574-738774 GCA_964033795.1 Lymnaea stagnalis | reverse complement strand
TTCCCATCTCCCCAGTGCAGACGGTTCTACACTCATCACAGACAAGGACAAAATCTTGGAAAGATGGGCTGAACTCTTTGATAATTTGCTGAGTACACACATCAGTCATTAATGATGAGGCCATTGAGAGACTGCCCCAGGTCCCAACGAACAAGTCTCTGGATGCTGTCCCAACGTTGGTCGAGATACAGACAGCCATCCGTCAATTGTCCAGTGGCAAAGCACCTGGCTCAGAAATGATACCAACCGAAATCTACATAGAGGGTGGATCAGCGCTGACGGATAAGTCATTACGAATATTCCAGATCATCTGGCGGACGGAATCTGTGCCACAGGAACTAAAAGAACCTCAAGTATCCATCGGAACAAACGCAGAGAAAACCGCCAGGCTTGCGACCATATCTGCTGAATTTCACAGCTGTCCATAGCGAGCTAAATCTTGTTTGGAGCCATTCTGAACAACCTGAATGCACATCTGGTGCTAGGTCTCCTACGCGAAAGTCAATGCGGTTTTCGCAAAGAGCGCGGAACAAACGCTGAGAAAACCGCCAGGCTTGCGACCATATCTGCTGGATTTCACAGCTGTCCATAGCGAGCTAAATCTTGTTTGGAGCCATTCTGAACAACCTGAATGCACATCTGGTGCTAGGTCTCCTACGCGAAAGTCAATGCGGTTTTCGCAAAGAGCGCGGAACTATCGATATGGTTTTTGCTGCAAGGCAGCTCCATAAACAAATAGGAGGAGCAAAATACGGAACTATATTCCACATTTATCGACCTGGATAAGGATTTTAATGGGGTCAATCGAGATGGCCTGTGGAAAATCATGAAGAAATACGGATGCCCAAAATAGTTCACAACATAATCCGTTAGCTGCAAGATGGCATGATGGCCCAAGTGCAGGACAGTGATCAGTCGTCCAAGTATTCGCTGTCACAAACGGTGTGAAGAGGGCTGTGTCTTGGCTTCCACACTCTAGTATTATGTGTTCTGCAATGCTGTCTGCTGCGTTCAAGGACTCCACCACGGCCTTGCAAATCTGTTTTCGCACCAATGGATCAGTCTTCAACCTTAGCAGGCTTTAAGCTAAAACCAAGGTCAAACAAAACACCATCAACGAGCTTCTGTTTGCAGACGATTGTGCCCTCAGCGCTGCCTCAGGTGCTGCCACGCAACACAGCGTTAATGCTTTTTCTGAGGCTTCGCAAAAACGTTGGTTTCACAATCAACATAACAAGGATACTGAAGTGATGTATCAGCCAGCTCCTAATCAGCTCTACGTTGAACCAACATCATCATCAGTGGACAACGTCTCAACTCTATGAATAAATTTACATACTTGGGCATTACTCTCTCCAGATCTGTCGTCATGGATGATGAAATGAATGGCAAACTCGCAAAAGCTAGTGCCATATTTGACAGGCTCCGCAGCAAAGTTTGGGACAGGAGAGGTATCGGACGAGAATCGAAGATCAAGGTCAATAGCGCAGCAGTCTTCTCAACATTGCTCAACGGATGTTAAACGTGGATAGTCTACCAGCGTCAAGCCAAGAAGCTGAACCATTTTCACACAACTTGCCTCAGGAAACTCCTTGGCATCAGGTGGCAAAACAATGTCCCTGACACAGAGATCCTCGCTAGAGTGACCTACCTAGTATCTTCACCACTCTGATGCAGTCTCAACTCCGTTGGATGGGACACGTAGCCCGTATGGCAGACCACCCGCTTCCAAAACAGATATTCTTCAAAGAACCCACGATAGGCAAGCGCTCCCAAGGAGGTCAAGAAAAGCAGTAAAAAGACTCAGTGAAAGCAGCACTAAAAGCTTTTAACATCAACGCTACTCAATGGATGCAGACAGCCCAGGACACAGCCAGGTGGAGATCAGCTGTCAAGAATGGGGCTAAATCTGATGAAGCCAGTAGGATAGTCACAGCTGAGACACGCAGGCTAGCCCGAAAGAGTGATCTAATTAGTCAGTGATCTAATGTTGCTGACTGTAGCAACTGTTCCCTGTCCGCGGTGCCAGAGATTATTCCGAGCACGGATCGGACTAGCAAGCCACCTACGAGCTCACCATAACCCACCCTCCCCCCTTACCGGATGACTCGATGGTCCTAGTCGATGTAGACGGACGAATGACATATATTTATTGTTTTAAATGCCGACAGTTCTTTAATTTTAGGGTTGTTCTTTTCTTGTATTTCAAGACTAATATTTCTTGTGTTCAAGTGCAAATATTTCCAGTCGATGGGGGCTCAAATACAATTTCCCAAAGAATATTTTTTGGCAAATATTTTAGATTCAAACAAGTTATTTGTGGATAGCGTCACGTGATTCAAATGTTACCAAAAACTCAACTTGCGGCTTTGATGATCCGTAGAACAAGTGATCTTGAATAAGGGGATACCCTGACCTCTGGGGTGCGGTGGCAGTGTCAGGAAGCGGCAAGACCATGGATTTTATTTTATGAGGTTTTTTTTTTAATCTTGGCTGGCAGGGGGGGGGGGGGGGGGGGGGGGTTTGGCTGTGCGGAAGATAATTTTTGATATCGAGATGGGGGTGGGGGAAATGTTTTGAAATAGAGAGAAATGCAGTGATGTAAAGGGGTCAACCCACTGACCCCCCTCCCTCCTATTTTAGAATAATATCTTATACTGGTTTTGAGGACTATACACGCTCTGTGTAGTTACGATTTATATCCTTAGTTTAAAGTAAGTCATTTCACATACACGTCAAGGGACAACTTGGCTCTCCATTATCCGACACAACTCACCTTCACTTTTCAGCCACAACCGACCAAAGCTATACCCCTGGCTATTTGGTCTGACTGAAATCTTCTTAACGATAACCAATGAATCGGCACGGATTTCAAGCTCGGGTTTCGCCCAAGCTGGACCCGCTAATAGCTGACCACAGCTCTCGTGGGCGACACTTTGTCTATAATCATCTCTGAGCGATGTTCAGAGCCGCCGGGCGGTAGGTTTATTAATAATTGAGCGGGGAAAGAATTATGGGTGGGTTTTTTTTAAAGATACATTTTGCTTCCGGTTATTTACAAAGTTCAAGAGACGGTGGTCGATTAAAAAAATATATTTCTAATGACCACGGTTTGTAGATGTGAAACAAAATTAAAGATCAGAATAAGGGAAAGAAAGTTGGTGGAAATACAATTTAAAAGCAAAACATGGAAAAAAAACAAATATTGTAGTTCCAAAAAAATTGTATAATGGGTTTTTACCATATGGAGTCACAATATGTAGTCACAGTATTGAGTCAACGCATGGAGTCAACCTATGGAGTCAACCTATGGAGTCAACCTATGGCGTTAACGTATGGAGTCAACGAATGAAGTTATTGTATGGAGTCAAGGTGAGTCAACGTATGGAGTCTACGTATGTAGTCAACTTATGGAGTCAACGAACCATTTTTTTTCATTTAAATTGTATCAGGTGTATGACTTGGGCCGACTGGGGACATGCATGGTACCTCCCGGAAATTAAAACAGCACCTACAGGGCTGCCAATTGTGATGTTTCACTGTTGGAAGTAAAGGCAGAGACAGGGTTGGGGATCAAGATTACAAGTATGACCCCGGGATGGGTGGTGGAAGATATTAGAACGTAAATGTACTATCTCGACTTCCTGGGAGAGTCGGCTGCGAACGCCTTAAGCGCAGCGTTTTAGGCAGATTGAACGTCCCCGGGCGGGGAAAGCTTCCATTCGATGAGCGGTTTCATGTGGTGCGGTCCAGGTTCGGGGAAGTCCGTGAAGTGCTGTCGCATGGTCTAGCGTCAGGAAGACGCGGTGTCTGGGCTGTATAGAGGTGCTAACGCTCGACGGTCCGCTGACGCAATTTCCCAATGTAACATATTTAGTAAGATATAGAGAAGCAATGACGGGAGATGACTCGCCGAAACAAGGAGAAATTAACCGGTTGTCGACAGTTTTAAAATATAAAAGTTGGGGTAATCCTACAGCCTCCTTGATCCAACAGCTTTTTGCAGTGAACAAGAATTAGGTCAACAGAGTATACAACAAAGGGCTCAAAACAACAGACAATACAGGGTTGTTTTTTTTTTAAATTGATACAAATTCTATTCACAATCTAATGACATGATCATTTTTTCTTTCGTTTAACTCAATCCAATACCATTTAAAGGCTGAACCTGAGATTCGCCAGCATTTTTCAATGACACAAATCTTTCAAGACCCGTTCAAAAAAGTGCACTTTGATATTGCCAACTCATGAAATGCTATTACTTTATTGCAAATGTTTAACAACGTCTATTTTCTACTATTGACTTGTTTTAATGCCATCAGATAGGCGTCTATGTTAACCGTATTGAACAGAGGATTACAACAGTTAGGCATCTATGTTAACCATAGTGAACAGTGGATTACAAGAGCTAGGCATCTATGTTGACCGTATTGAACAGTGGATTACAATAGCAAAGCATCTATGTTGACCGTATTGAACAGTGGATTATAACAGCTAGATGTCTGTGTTAAACCTATTTATCAGTGGATTTCAACATATACCAGAAGTTTCAATGTGACTACTCTATATGTGGTGGTATATTTATTTTAACATTCCAATCCAAGCTTATGTTCTAAGGGAAACTGTGAATGTCGGAGGCTTTGAGAGGGAGAATGGGGGGATTAAATAATTATGACAGGTTTTTTTTTAGTTCTTTATTTTTGGGAGCTCATACAAATTTCATGGGTCACAATATTATTTTTGTCCTCGCAACAAGTTTTGTGGGCGTCCAATCTTGGCAGTCTAACGGGTTTTATTTAAGAGGAAAATTTTACTCGCTTTTAGGCTAGACAGCCTCAAATGGATTGGTATAATAATGTGTTTGGTATGACGGGCTCCAGTAATAATGTGCTTGGTATGAGGGGCTCCAGATGCCCGTAGGCGGCTGCTTATAATTTTGCACACATTCGTTGTATCATTTCAAGTATCTCATGTTTATTTTAGCATGAAATTCCTTTGTTACTGTGTGAGGTAGGCCTTTGCAGTGGTGTAACATAAACAGATTTGAACAATGATTACTGGGATGTGACCCAACACATTCCAAACAAGATGGCTACACAACAACTGCCTTGTGGCCACATACAGCTGTCCTTTTCACCAGCAGTGAATCAATTTGATAAGGTTTAGGGCGTAAAAACAAGGTAGATTAACGGCATCAATGGAGACAGGAGTCCTAATCCCATTGGAAGACATCATGACGTCATGTCTTGAACGTGGTCTCGAGTGTGTGTGTGTGACGGTGAACAGTAGAGACGTCTACCGTGAAATGAGAAAGTCAAAATGTTATGTCTTCGCATTAGGCCAGGACTGGGGATCCCCATCACCCTCCATGAATGACAATTTGTGTATTACACATGTCACTCTGACATGTACACATGTCACACTGACATGTGGGGTGGTGGTTTACGGCGACTTAGTTTGTTTTTTGTTTTTTTAATTTGGTTTATAAAACAAGAGAAGTAGCTGACTTTTTAAGATTTGTTATTTCACATTTTGATAAAGTGTATACATACTAGTTTTTAAAAAAGAAATGTATATGTGTCATATAATTTTATGTTCTCTGACATGTATCAAATAATATTATATACTCTTACGTGTATCACATAACAGTATGTACTCTTGCATGTTTCACATAATAATATGTACTCTTACATGTATCCCGCAATAGTATGTACTCTTACATGTATCACATTACATTATGCACTTCCATTATTCCGAAACTCGTATTGTTGTATTGAATCCATTTTAGTTAAGCTATAACTTCAAATAACATCTGTTGTTGTTTTTTTTTTTTTTCGTTAAAAAATCTGATTTTTTAAAAGATTGCATTCCACCCCCCCCTCCCCCCCCCCCCTTTTTTTTTTTTTTTTTTTTTCGTTAAAAAATCTGATTTTTAAAAAGATTGCATCCCACCCCCGCCTCCCCCACCCCCCTTTCCCCGACCACTGGTAGTTCCCCCAATCACACACCAACGTCCTCCATAAACGCTAGAGGCAATCATTCACACCTACCTAACGAATGATTGATTAAAACCAGACAGGTTCTGAAAGTTCAATGAGACCAAGGGTTCCCTGTGAGCGACCGAACTGATCAAGTGACGTCGCAGCCCAAGCGTCACTTGCGATCACGTGGCGATGTTACATTCAAGCCGGGCGGGACTGGTGGGATGGTTCAGAGGATATCGCTGTTACGCTATGGACAGCGTCAAGCGTAAAGTTTTAGAACGTGCGTCATCGTGTGAATCAGGGGGTCAGCGTATAAATCAGGGGTCAGTGTATAAATCAGGGGTCAGCGTGTAAATTAAGGGTCAACATTATTCAAAACCAAAAGTTTTTTGTTGTAAATGATTCAAATTTAACCATATTATCTTATTGACGCAATTGGTAAGACGAGAATCCTCCTGTTTTCGATAAAATAAATCATCCTTTAGGCTAAGCTTTGTACCTAATATCCTTTAGAATAAGCTATGTACCAAATATCCTTTAGAATGAGCTATGTACCAAATATCCTTTAGATCAAGCTATGTACCTAAAATCCTTTAGAATAAGCTATGTACCACATATCCTTCAGAATAAGCTATGTACCTAAAATCCTTTAGAATAAGCTATGTATCACATATCCTTTAGAATAAGCTATGTACCACATATCCTTTAGAATAAGCTATGTACCAAATATCCTTTAGAATAAGCTATGTACCAAATACCCTTTAGACTAAGTTATGTACCAGATCTACTTTAGACTAAGCTATATGTACCAAATCGTCTTTAAACTAAGCTATGTACCAAATCTCCTTTATACTAAGCTTTGTACCAAATCTCCTTTAGGTAAGCTATGTACTGACGTTGGGTCTGTAACAAGTTAATTTGATATGGAACTTCAAAGTTAGTACTTAATACGAGTTTCTAGACTAGTTTATGTGTAAAACGACTTCCTTGACTCATTGCATGTACTAGTACTTCATTGACTTGTTTATATGTACAAAGACTTCTTAGACTAGTCTATGTGTACTGGGACTTCTTAAACTAAATTATACTTAATAGTCATTGCTAGACTAATTTATACGTACTAGGACTTAGTAGACAAATTTATATTTACTAGGACTTTCTAGATTAATTTCTATGAACTAGGCCGAGGATTTCTGAGACCAGTTTATACGTCCCCAGGTCGTCCTTGGATGTATCGCAACTTCCAATTGCAAAGATGGATAAATCGAACATAAACTCCTCGGAGTACTAATTGCCTCCCTTTGCGCTCCCGTGTTGATCCGTGCGTGTTGGCTGAGTGTGACGGAATCAAACGTCTGAGCTTAATCCACAATCAGACCCGTCCCTGGCCCCCTCCCACACCAAAGCCTGCGATAACGCCTGTTTACAACGTCGTAACCACTGAGGGTAGCAGGCAACTTGTCTGTCTAAAAAAAAACTTTTAAAAGACTTGATTTTTATAAGATGAATTATGAGATGAATAAGTCATGATAACATTACATTAGCGGCCTGGTTTGTCCCGTGTGTCTCCCATAATATTTTGATTAAATGGCATTAATGTGGACTGTGTGATTAAAATACCAGGAAATACAACACAAACTGTGCTTGCGATTTACATATTCGGGTCCTTTAAAATTTAATTAGCTCTTCCAAGTGGCGGATTAGACGGCAGTAATATATTCAAACTTCCCCTTATGTCGTGCTTTGACATAGCCATTAATATACAATAGCTGTCCTTACAATTTCTTGCATACCATTAGTTGAACATTGTTATAAATTTCAGACTTGTTGATGGTCTATTGTTTATGTTTACCAATAAAACTTCACGTCAAAGTCAACCCCATTGAAACGTGTGTATGAACGCATTATTTTGTGCATAGTTTCTTTCTTTGTTTGTTGTTGTTGTTTTTTTTCTTTTTTTTGTTTTTTTCTTTTTTGTTTTTTTTCTTTTTTTTTTTTGGAAATAAATGAGAATTTGATCAAATAGTAAGTTGAAAGTTGTGACAAGGCTTCATACAAAAATCGCATCAAATGTGTGATCGAACTGAGCATAAAAGTGCAATTTTGATTCCCTATACGAAAAATATGCACGCATTTATAAACATAATTAAAGTATCGCAATAGTAATAAAGATTATTTGAAAATCACGCTTTATCCCTAAAGGCTCGAAACGCGGTACATACCACATTGAAGTACAAAATACAACATTACAAAAACTACATACGAGAATACCCATTCTAAGTCTTTCATGCCTTGCAACCATAAACAACACAAGCCAATATAAATCTAAAAGATAATAGCTAGATAGACAACATCATACCAGCAGGTGCTTGCGAAATAGATGTCTTCAAATCAGTTATGAAAGACTCCAGTGTCTGCCTGTTTCTGAGAGCGACAGGAAGTGTGTTCCAAATTGTTGGGCCAGCAAATGCGTAAGGTCGCCCATCGTAAGTCTCAAGGCGAACACGTGGCATCGAGAGTTTGCCACTATCGGATGAGCGGAGTTGTCTAGCGGGTACATAAGGCGTCAGTAGCGCTTTGAGATAGGACAGTGCCAGGTCATGCAAGCAGCGGTAGCTCAGAGTTGCAATTGTGTACTCTATGCGAGCGTGGCCCGGCAGCCAATGCAACTCTCTCAAGTGATGAACTTGTTGTAGTAATATCTATTATTGTAATATCTTTAAAACGATCACTGGTTGACAGTGTTGAGAAGACAGGACAGAAGATGATCACCAAGTTGATAGACGGGATGAAAAAAACAAGTTTAACTCAAAGTTTAGTAATAATACATATTTGTTGAATTTTAAACCAATAGGAAAAATACACTAAGTTTAAATATTCACTAAGTTTAAATATTCACTAAGGTTGAATATTGCATAAGTTTAAATATTCAATAAGTTTAAATATTAACTAAGTTTAAATATTAACTAAGTTTAAATATTAACTAAGTTTAAATATTCACTAAGGTTAAATATTCACAAAGGTTAAATATTCACAAAGTTTAAATATTCACTAAGTTTAAATATTCACTAAGTTTAAATATTCACTAAGGTTAAATATTCACTAAGGTTAAATATTCACTAAGGTTAAATATTCACTAAGTTTAAATATTCACTAAGTTTAAATATTCACTTAGTTTAAATATTCACTAACTTTAAATATTCACTAAGTTTAAATATGCACTAAGTTTAAACATTCACTAATTTTAAATATTCACTAAGTTTAAATATTCACTAAGGTTAAATATTCACTAAGGTTAAATATTCACTAAGGTTAAATATTCACTAAGGTTAAATATTCACTAAGTTTAAATATTCACTAAGTTTAAATATTCTCTAAGGTTAAATATTCACTAACTTTAAATATTCACTAAGTTTAAATATTCACTAAGTTTAAATATTCACTAAGTTTAAATATTCACTAAGTTTAAATATTCACTAAGTTTAAATATTCACTAAGTTGAAATATTCACTAAGTTGAAATATGTACACAAATTAAATATTCACCAAGTTTAAATATTCACTAAGGTTAAATATTCACTAAGTTTAAATATTCACTAAGTTTAAATATTCACTTAGTTTAAATATTCACTAACTTTAAATATTCACTAAGTTTAAATATGCACTAAGTTTAAACATTCACTAATTTTAAATATTCACTAAGTTTAAATATTCACTAAGGTTAAATATTCACTAAGGTTAAATATTCACTAAGGTTAAATATTCACTAAGGTTAAATATTCACTAAGTTTAAATATTCACTAAGTTTAAATATTCTCTAAGGTTAAATATTCACTAACTTTAAATATTCACTAAGTTTAAATATTCACTAAGTTTAAATATTCACTAAGTTTAAATATTCACTAAGGTTAAATATTCACTAAGTTTAAATATTCACTAAGTTTAAATATTCACTAAGGTTAAATATTCACTAATTTTAAATATTCACTAAGTTGAAATATGTACAAAAATTAAATATTCACCAAGTTTAAATATTCACTATGGTTAAATATTCACTAAGGTTAAATATGTAAACTAATATTAAACAGGGGCCAGGTTACACGTTTCAGCGTCATGTATTATATACGGGTAATGTCCTCGTAGCATGTCTGTGGTTTTTTGTTGGTGTTTTTTTATTTTTTTTAGAGAATTGTCTGTTGATCAATGTAGCTAGTTTATGAAGGGGATGATCAGCACATTAGGGTAGTAGTTATTTTATTAATGAAAGCTCAGTATACTGACAGTCTTTGGACATTATATGGACAGTGTATAGAAAATCTATGGACAGTATATAGACTGGACATGGAAAATTTCTGGACAGTCAATGGACAGAATAAAGATAGTCTATGGATAGCATATGGTCAGTACATGGACAATCTATTGACAGTCCAAGGACAGTCCAAGGAAAGTCTATGGACAGTCTATTCGGGCGTCGGGTAGTTAATTAAGAAAATGTTCAAGTCCGTCTTGCTAGTGGTCAGTTTCCCTGTCAAGACATCCGAGTGCTTGGACCGATCAAACGATTCCTGTCCATTTCCCTGATTTGGTTAATTTGTACTCCGACCCTGTTCGGCAATTAGCCATCACTCAAAAAAAGTGCGTGGCAACTTGTAATTATAGCAATTTAAGGGAGTCTAGTCGGTGGAAATTTCTCAGAAGTTTAGTTATCTGCCCTTCGTAAATCTATGCTTTAAAGTCAAAAAGGAAAGGGGAAAAAATGGGAAGTTGGTAGGAAATTGCTAGATGTAAAGAAAAAATGTAAAAAAATAAAAAGAAAGATGAAGTTATTATATATCTAAACATGCAGACATCTGGAAGGCCATGAGTGCGTTCTAGAATTGGAACAGAATTCGTTGTCATTCACAAGATTGTTATGAATAGTGCTAGAAATAAAAAGGTCAGCGCCATCTTGAGCTGAGTTCATTGAGAATCGGGATGAATACAGCTGATGGTTTCTTCTGTTTCAAATATCAGAAAATATATGGAAAAAATCGATTATTGGTATTATAGTTTGTTGAATTTCCGACTTTAAAAAAATATGCTTTAATGCGAAAACGATTGGTAAAAAATAACATAAGATAAAGTCAAATACCCTCGATTTCAGAGAGAGAGAGCAGGAGATGGCTTGGTTTATCTGACACTCGATGTAAACGGTTCAGGCAGTGGCGTTTCTATAAGGCGGGGCTTGGGGCTGTTGAATCGGCTGTAATTATATGTTTAAAAACTATTCGTAGTAGAGTCCAAAAAAGGACAAAAATTGTAGAAAAGGCTGAAATAAACAACAAACATCCCCAGAATATATCTGGAGAAGAAAAAAACAACACTCCTACTTATTATTTAATTGCTCTGTGACGTCATGATGCTGATCATTAAAAATAATGTTCGAGAAGGGTTGTACTAAATATTACCTAGACTTTGGTTTTCTGATTCCTCAGTGGCCGACTTCTATAATTTGTTTGTTTGGGTTTTGTTTCGTTTTTTTTCCCTCCCTGTTAGTTCCCGTTTCTTACTTTTAAGTATTTGACTTAGATTTTTTTTTTAAAAATACTTTGACTCAAGACAGTGATATTATTTAGTAATAACACAAGACATTGATAGTATTCAGTAAAAATACTACCGTGTGATGGATGATTGGATTTTATCAAATGCTTACATTTCTGACTTCTGTAAACTACTTAACCCTAGATGACTAAGTATTGGCTTCACAATCAATGTTTTCCCACCTGCAGCTCAAACGATGAGACCCTTAGGAAAAGCTGTCACTCTTCCAGCAACAATAATTAGGTTTCAAAATTAACATATACCCGAAGTCAACTGCAGCCGTATAACTACAGGGACAACGCGATAGATCTGCCCTTAAGTAAAAAGATTTCAATATTTGGTGAAACTGTTTACAACTTTTTTAACAATATCTTTTCTTCTCGATAACTTCCTTGACTATCCATCCTAGACTGGCCTAGAGCGACCTAGATTGGCCGTGTACTATCTAGATTGGCCTAGTATGACCTAGACTGGCCTAGACAGATCTGGACTGGCCTAGAGACCCTTTGCAATCGTAGTTGACCGTTTGAGCCATGTTTCTTGGCGCAGTAGTCAATATAAGGCTTTGTTATTTAACATCCTGCATTGCGATTGAGAACATCTAGAATGAGGAAACACACTCAATTTTCCACAATCATGGAGCCTACCTTCCCCCATGCCACCCATTCAGTTTGTAAAAATACGCTGGTCGCTAGCCAATAAATGCTTCAATGAAAAAAAAAATGTCAACATACATTTGTTTTTCTTTAAAATAAGGACTCTGTTGAAAGGCTTAACCCTGACCCCGCTACAATTATTTTATAACTAACATTTTGAAAGGAAAAGCTGTCCCGGGCATTTCGAAGTCTGTCACCTTGAGAGCTTTTATCTGGAAACTGTCGGAGATATCAGTCGGGGGGGGGGGGTGGATTCGTGTCATCTAAAGGGATATTACCGAGTCCCAACCAACATGGCGTCAAATATTCTCTAAACTCATGAATCCTGCAACAGAAAAAAAATGGCTCGCATTTCGCTTGTTTGAATACATTTTAAGACGTGACATTCTAATATGTCCTCTCCATGTTCTTACAATATTTACTGCATTCACGTCTAATGAGGACAAAAAACGCGCTGGACCTAAGGGTGATAGCCTGTCACGCTTGTGTGATCAAATATTGTCGGGGTCACAGAACGCAGGAAAAAAATTGTTATGGCATTTCAGTCGAATCACCGGAAGTTCAAAATAAATTTTATGAAAATATAAATGATCATGTGAAGGAACATTTAAATAAAATGTGAATGGACATTTGAATGAAAAAAAATTATGAACAAGTGAGTAAACATGGGAATAAACTTGTTGTTACAGAGAGCTTGTTTACATCATATTTTCTCGTGCGTGCCCTCTGATTGACCCCGCATGAGACGCGGCAAAGGGGTGTGGCTTAGGCCTTTGAAGTAACTTGTTGACGCCGCCAACGAATAAAAATAATTAATCTGTTCCAAATAGTATTTGGTAGAATGATTGGGATTTTTCTCGAAATGTCTCGAAGGCAGGGCTTGGGCGTCGGTAGACCCACCTATATAAGGGATTGACAGGCACGGACGAGGGACGGAGATTTCCGATAGATTCTCTTAACATTACGAGGCGTGTTTTATTCTTTGTGTATTTGTGTGCTCCTACTTATATGTGTTTATTTCGCATTATTTATTGGCATCATTATTTCTAATTGTATTAACTGTGTACCGGTACGACATCTGCCATACTGTAAGTTGAAGATTGTAATTTTATTTTATTTTATTTTGTAATTATCTTAAGACTTAATAAATCTTAATTAATTGTAACTAGAAACTGTTTTGGGTCGTATCTTTAATATTGTTGATTATATGGTATCGTCCTTTGTTAGGCACTGTTTACAACGAGCCAATTAAACTTAAAATAGGAGATTACTTTCTCCCAATACAAGTCAGTGCGTAACATTGTGAAGGAACTTATGATTGATCATGCGAAAAACTCCGTTCAAACAAAAATCCTAGACTGTTCTCACTCAAGAACACAAGGGTAAATCTTACAGCACGATTACGCGCCGAATGTCGTACAACAGAATAATATTAAGAAACAAAGGAAAACACAAACAAGCATTTAAAATGCTGAACAAACATGTACGATGAATGTAAAAAACAAATAACCATTTATTTGGACCAATAAAAATATCTTATCTGATGAATGAATATGTCAATGAAATAATGAATGAGCTGGTGAAGGAACATGTGAATAAACTATTGAATGAATATGTCACAGGAATATCTTAAGGAACTAATTTCTAAACATGTATCCTTGAAGAGCCTGCGGTCTTCAACACAGTACTTACTGAGTGTTCTAGAGTGGATGAACACAGAAAAAAAGTCTTACGGAGTGCGCTCCTTTGAAGCGATAGCGCCAAAATTATGGAACAGTTTGCCTCAATCTTTGAGGGGAATTGTAAATGATAAATAAACATTAAAAAAAAAATTAAAAATTGTTTTTGTTTAAATAGATTTCGGAGGACCAGAGCGCAGTGAGCATGGTAAAGTGGCATGGATACCGGCGCGATATAAATATCAAATCAATCAAAACTTGAGAATGAACGTTTGAATGAACATGTGCTTATTGCAAGCATATCATTGATCAACTCGTCCAATGAAAAAAAAATCAATAATAATACATCGTATTGCGTAATGAAAGGCCTTGGTATGCGCCTCATCAAAATGAGGATCTCTCAAATGCTTCTTAATTTACACATCCTTTTGGACATGAAAAGCTTGGCCTGTCTGACAGAGTCGTGGATGTGGATGTTGCTCTTCACACAACTAGATCCACTGACAAAATCGTGGGTGTTGCTCTTCACACAACTAGATCCACTGACAAAATCGTGGGTGTTGCTCTTAACACAACTAGATCCACTGACAAAATCGTGGGTGTTGCTCTTCACACAACTAGATCCACTGACAAAATCGTGGGTGTTGCTCTTCACACAACTAGATCCACTGACAAAATCGTGGGTGTTGCTCTTCACACAACTAGATCAACTGACAAAATCGTGGGTGTTGCTCTTCACAAAACTATATCCACTGACAGAAACGTGTGTGTTGTTCTTCAAACAACTAGATCCACTGACAGAATTGTGGTTGTTGCTCTTCACAAAACTATATCCACTGACAGAAACGTGTGTGTTGTTCTTCAAACAACTAGATCCACCAAAACAATTGTTATCATTATATTTAATATTTAGGGGTAGGGTTGCAGTTGAAGGTTTACCTAGTGGTGGGGGGGGGGCGCTGCGGTTGAATGTTTACCTAGTGGCGGGGGGCTGCGGTTGAAGGGTTACCTATGTCAGAAAGAAACCTCGTTTTCCCAGGTTGTGGTTCAAGGTCACGGATGTTGGGATATTGCATGGGCGCTTTCATTATGCTAATGGTGGTAAAAGCTTGAGATCGTACGGTAATATCGCTAGTTTTCAGGGAACGCTATGGCGTCATATCATGGGGTTCTCTTCTTTTTGTTCTTCCAAGATTTCCAATTGCTTAATGTAAATTTTTGTCCCAAGGTCAAGTGTCGTTCTATTTATAGTTAACTCTGATGTTTATTTAACGGAAACCTACTTTAATTCCACTCTTTAAAGCAACAAACCCCCCCCCCCAAAAAAAAAAAAAAAAAAAAAATTAAAAAAAAAAAAAAAAAAAAAAAAAAAAAAAAAAAAAAAACATTAAAAAAAAAAAAAAAAAAAAAAAAAACTGAACAAACGAAATTCAATTTCCTGATGTATCTTTCCTCGCCCGGTCTTGACCAAAGATTGACCCAACCAGTTGAAGTAATGGCATTCGAGTGGCAGACTTAAACTGTTACGTTTAATTGGAGGGTGGCCCGCACGGAGGAGGGGGGAAAGGGGGTGGCGTAGTTTTTAAAGCCTGTGGTGATAAAATGATGTGAAATAGTTTGTAGTCACTGGTAGGCATCAGAGTGGTTCTTGTGTTGGTAGTAGCATGGGTCGAGTCCTGCAGGTACGTGTGAAAACGGCGTTCCTGTACTTTAATCTTTGTTAGAATTTTATTTCGTTCTTATTAATAAATGCCTATTTATTTTTGAAGGGGGATCTTGGGTGAGTTCCCTCAAATTTTTTTTTCCACATAAATTCTCCCCTGGGTAATAAATAGTGACGCACGTCTCACACACTGAGAGAAACATTGCTATAAAGTTTTGTCAGTCATGAACTTTACGGAAAACCCCCCTATTGTTTTGATTTAAAAAGTAATATTTCTTATTTAAACTTCAGGTTTAAAAATAATCAGCTGTTCGACTTTTTTTTTGTTTGTTTGTTTGTTGTTGTGGTTTTTGGGGGTGGGGGGTGGGGGAGGAGGGTTGGGGGAATGACTGGGCAGCTTCAAATTTCACATATTTCAGATCCATTTCATATGTAAGCCCCTTGCTGGTCATGTAATATAGAGAACCCCACTAGGTCATCTGTAAGGTTGTACTTCACTGCTCATTCGGGTGTACCTCACAGGTCATGTGCAAATGTGTGTAGAGACCGACCGAAAGTGATTTTCTGATTTCGGCCGAAGCCGAAAATAGGCCGAAAGTTTAAAATGACTTTCCGCCGAAACCGAAAAAAGACCGAAAGTTTAAAAATGACTTTCGGCCGAAACCGAAGAAAAGCCGAAAGTTAAAAATGAATTTCGGCCGAAACCGAAGCCGAAACCGAAAATGAAATACTAAGATATTTTGAAATTTTTTTCCCGCCTACATTCTGCTTACATCGAAAATGATGTGGGAAAATATAAATATTTACATTCTTTTTATAAAAATGAGATAATCGTAAATATTAATAAATAAAAATCTAATTTAGGGTTCTCAAACTCGCGGCCAGCGAGCCATTTGTGACCCGCAAGACGATATTTTGCGGTCCGCTACATGACAGAAAAGTTTAGTGTAAATTCGCCGGCCCGTTTCCCCCATTCTCATATATATAACGTGACTCTCCGCGACGGTTTCAGTCGAATCTCACCGCCTAATCTAATTCTGATTTTTTTTTTTTTAATGTCTCTATATATTTGTATGCCAGCTCTCTGGCAACAGTGAGTAGGTGGATGAAAGTGAATCCTAGTCCTTGAGAACCCTTAATGATTTTTTTGTTATTTATAAAGGTTGACCAGATTGTAACAGTTGTAATCGCTTTTTTGTGGATTACTTGATGCGGCCCACTCTCATTCAGACACTACCTCCTGCGCCCCCCCCCCCCATAATTTGAGTTTGATACCCTTGATCTAATGAATACTTTGGATTTTACCATTTTAATATAAAACTAATTTAAATTGATTTACAATTTTTTTTCAAATTTGTATGGTAGGAGAAAATTTGGCAGAAATTGGGGGGAGGGGGGGGAGGAGGGGAAATTAATGCAAAATATTATTTTTTTGAAAGCGGGTCTCTAAAAAATGTGGTTCTAAAAGATCACTTAATTTGTTCTTAAAGATCGCTTAGTTTGTTGTTAAAGATCGCTTAGTTTGTTGTTAAAGATCGTTTAGTTTGTTGTTAAAGATCGTTTAGTTTGTTGTTAAAGACCGTTTAGTTTGTTGTTAAAGACCGTTTAGTTTGTTGTTAAAGACCGTTTAGTTTGTTGTTAAAGACCGTTTAGTTTGTTGTTAAAGACCGTTTAGTTTGTTGTTAAAGACCGTTTAGTTTGTTGTTAAAGACCGTTTAGTTTGTTGTTAAAGACCGTTTAGTTTGTTGTTAAAGACCGTTTAGTTTGTTGTTAAAGACCGTTTAGTTTGTTGTTAAAGACCGTTTAGTTTGTTGTTAAAGACCGTTTAGTTTGTTGTTAAAGACCGTTTAGTTTGTTGTTAAAGATCGTTTAGTTTGTTGTTAAAGATCGTTTAGTTTGTTGTTAAAGATCGTTTAGTTTGTTGTTAAAGATCGTTTAGTTTGTTGTTAAAGATCGTTTAGTTTGTTGTTAAAGATCGTTTAGTTTGTTGTTAAAGATCGTTTAGTTTGTTGTTAAAGATCGTTTAGTTTGTTGTTAAAGATCGTTTAGTTTGTTGTTAAAGATCGTTTAGTTTGTTGTTAAAGATCGTTTAGTTTGTTGTTAAAGATCGTTTAGTTTGTTGTTAAAGATCGTTTAGTTTGTTCATAAAGATCGCCTGGTTTGTTGTTAAAGATCGTTTAGTTTGTTCTTAAAGATCGCATTAGTTTGTTGTTAAAGATCGTCTAGTTTTTGTTAATGATCGCTTTATTTGTTCTTAAAGATCGTTTAGTTTGTTCATAAAGATCGCTTAGTTTGTTGTAAATTCGCTTAGTTTTTTCATAAAGATCGCTTAGTTTGTTCTTAAAGATCTTTCAGTTTGTTTTTAAAGAACATTTAGTCTTCTGTTAAAGATCGCTTAGTTTATTCTTATAAATCATTAAAGATCATTTGTTTTGTTCTTAAAGATCATTTAGTTCGGTCTTAAAAATCGTTTAGTTTGTTCTTTAAGATCGTTTAGTTTGTTATTAAAGATCGCTTAGATAGTTCTTAAAGATCGCTTAGTTGTTTTTAAAGATCGTTTAGTTTGTTCATAAATGTCGTTTAGTTTGTTGTTAAATATCATTTAGTTTGTTCTCAAAGATCGCTTAATTTGTTCTTAAATGTCGCTTAGTTTTTTGTTAAATATCGCTTTCGCTTAGTATTAAATGACCGAAAACCTGAGTAACTTTCGGCCGGATGGCCGAAAGTCTAAGTCAATTTCGGCCGAAACCGAAGAAAAACCGAAAGTTAACTTTTCTCTTTCGGCCGAAACCGAAATTAAGCCGAAAGTTAACTTTCCAGTTTCGGCCGAAACCGAAACTTGGCCGAAAGTGATAAAATGGCCACTTTCGGCGCCGAAACCGAAGCCGAAGCCGAAATTCGGTCGGCCTCTAAATGTGTGCCCCACTGGTCGTGAGTAAGTGTGTACCTCCGTGGTCATGTGTAAGTGTGTATCCCACTGGTCATGTGTAAGTGTGTACCCCACTGGTCATGTGTAAGCGTGTATCCCACTGGTCATGTGTAAGTGTGTACCCCGCTGGTCAAGTGTGTGTACCTCGATGGTCATATTTAAATGTGTAGCTCATTGTTCAAATACAAGTGTGTATTTTGATGACCATGTGTAAGATAGTGTCCTTACAATTGTTGTAACATCTAACGCAGGGTTCATAACTTTTTTGCGGTGACTTCAAATCAAATATCCCTCCTCGTCCACGAAAAATGTGCCAATAAAAATGCAAATAAATCTGATTTTCTGGGGTCTTCCCGCACCGTCGAGGTATTCATACACCCCTAGTTAAGGTCTTCGTGCACCCGACGTTAAGACGTTCGTGCACCCGACGTTAAGGTGTTCGTAAAGACGTTTGAAAACCTGTGACAGACGTTTGAACACATGTGCATTCGTTTGAACACCTGTGACAGAGGTTTGAACACCTGTGACTGACGTTTTAACATCTGTAACATACGTTGGAACACCTGTTACAGACGTTTGAACACCTGTGACAGACGTTTGAACACCTGTGACAGACCTTTGAACACCTGTGACAGACGTTTGAATGCCTGTGGCAGAAGTTTGAACACGTGTGATGGACGTTTGAACACCTGTGACAGACGTTTAAATAAATCTGACAATATTTAAGACATCTTTGACTTAAGTGACAACTATAAGGACAGGAATGAAAACGCCTTTGACAGATTTTTAAATACCTGTGACAGAACTGACAACTAATATGACAAAAGTTTAATCCGCAGTAACAGAACTGAGAAAACTTGTGACAAAAGTCAAGACCACTTTTACTTTATAGTAAAGAAGGGAATACGCTCCATATCTGTCGTAACTTAGTGGAATTGCACCATGAGTTGTAAACATGAGCCTTATATATCGTTATTATTATACAGAGACCACGTGATTTTTTTTAAAAAAGTGCTAACTTGATCAAATGCATGGGTCGCCATCAATAATTTCAAAAACGTTTAAAATTAATGAGAAATATGTGAACATTTCAATTGGCGTTAGTAAAGTAGACTGTGTTTTCAGTCTGTGTGAAGAAAATCTCCTGTCCAATCGCGTTTCTGAAAATGTTGCAGTAGAACAGCAACAGTTACGTCATCAAATGAAGACGCCTTTGTCAGCGTGACCCCAGCATAAGTTTTGGGGACCGTGAAAACTGAAAAAAAAAAAAAAAAAAAAAAAAAAAAAAAAAAAAAATAAAAAAAAAAAAAAAAAAAAAAAAAAAAAAAAAAAAAAAAAAGCACTTTATATAAAAAAAAGAGAATTTAAAAAAAAAAAAAATTAAGAGGGATGGGGAAAAGGGGTGAGGTTTAAAAAAAAATGTTGAAGTGGTCCGTAGGTAAATAAAGGTTGAGAACCGCAGCCTCCAAACGCTGAACTCCGCCAATATTTCCGCTCGGTTCAAACGCCCACGCAGTGGGTCTAGAATGGGTCATTGTTGCCCACTGATATCAAGGTCTACAATTTACAAACACAGGGATGTCCGATAAATTGTGTTAACAGGCCAGGACGAGTTAACCTTCGCTCTATTCAGATATTGTATTTATGATTTATCCTACCCATTTGTGGTGCTATTCTTATATCTCATTCATAGAAACAAGAATTATTGTTGTTGTTTTTTAATAAAAAAACAACAAAAAAAAGCCACTATCTCTTCCATTCATTGGACCAAAGTCTCAACCATTCAAAACTTTGAAACAAGTCCGGTAGAAGAGTTTCAACCAGGGGATCTTAAATTTTTATAGGCCACGGACCCATTTGCCAGTCAGCTGAAGGCTATGGTTCACTTAGCCAGTTAGTTGAATTCCATGGACCCCTGCCTGCGTCAGCCAGATGAAGGCCATGAAAACCATATACGATCAAAGTTTTATTTTAAATGATTAAAAAAAAAAAAAAAAATTACAAATGAGCTGCATCTCACGCTACCCCCAAGACAAATTTTCACAGACCCACAAAGAGTCAGCCAGATGAAGGCCAAGAAAACCATATACGATCAAAGTTTTATTTTAAATGATTAAAAAAAAAAAAAAAATTACAAATGAGCTGCATCTCACGCTACCCCCAAGACAAATTTTCACAGACCCACAAAGAGGGTCCACAGACTACAGTTTAATAACCCCTGGTTTTTCCCCAAGTAGTACATCATCTCCATACCCACCCAACTCCCCAGACACGCCGCCCCATTACTGCAGGTCTTACGGAGATTTATGGCACCCTGACGTCCACATATCGTTATTTTCACTGCAGGCACGCTACCAATGTCATCATAGGGCCAGTAATCATAACACGCCACGGCCGTGATACATCATGGTGTTTGGAGTGAAACCCTTCCAGAAGGCCGCTGCTGGGCCGAGTCGGCTGCTCGCTCAGAGAGCGTAATTGAATCTTTGGTGTTCACGACATTGGAAATGGCTGGCCGTGTTGTTGATCTGTCGGCAGTTGATCTGTGGTATTAGTTTTCAGATATTGCCCGTTGGCAACAATGTCATTGTGTGGTGTACGTGGTACTCTTGGAGGCGTAGCACCTCTGATTGGGTGGTGCATTGTGCACTTATTGAGACGCAGTACCTCTGATTGGGTGGTTTTGGGGGTATTTTTTTAGGGGTAGTACCTCTTATAGGGTGGTAATGTAATCACGGGGTATTAGTTTTATGATATTTGATTTTTCTTGCAAAAGTGGATGCCATGAGGTACAGTTTGGCACTAGTGGATGCTATGAAGTACAGTTTGGCACTAGTGGGTGCTATGAAGTACAGTTTAGCACTAGTGGATGCTATGAAGTACAGTTTAGCCCTAGTGGATACCATAAAACATAATTTTGCAACAGTAAATGGTATGAAGTAAAAGTTGGCCCTAGTGGATGCTATGATTAATGCTACAGGAACGTCAGTTAAGGAAATATTTTTACAACTTAGTGTAAAACTTGAAGGAATAAAATAGAACGTTTCGGCAAGATGCCTACTTCAGCATGAACACAAAAAGATAATTAAACTGAAATTCAAAGAGTTATCGTGGCAAAAAAGTCTTAACATGTGACTTAAATGAAAGGTCTTAATATGTGACGTAAATGAAAGGTCTTAATATGTGACGTAAATAAAATTTCTTAATATGTGACGTAAATGAAAGGTCTTAATATTTGACTTAAATGAAATTTCTTAATATGTGACGTAAATAAAATTTCTTAATAAGTTACGTAAATGAACCCTGACAATTCAAACGTTTGTTGTCAATGTTCGCGGGTGTCTACGTTCATTACTGTCTATGCTCTTAATTAATAATAATAAATAGTAATAAAGATTATTTGAAAATCACGCTTCATCCCCAAAGGCTCGAAGCGCGGTACATACCAAATTGAAGTACAAAATGCAACATCACAAAAACTACCTTGCAACCATAAACAACACAGGCCAATATCCATTTGAAAGATAATAGCTAGATAGACAACATCACTCATCAGGTGTTTGCGAAATAGATAAGTCATCAAATTAGTTTTGAAAGAATCCAGTGTCTGATTGTTTCTGAGAGCGACAGGAAGTGTGCTCCAAGCCCCTCTTAAGTCTCAAGGCGAACACGTGGTATCGAGAGTCTGCCATCATCAGATGAGCGAAGTTGTCTAAGGGGTACATAAGGCGTCAGCAGCTCTTTGAGATACGACGGCGCCAGGTCATGCAAGCAGTGGTAGCACAGAGTTGCAATTTTGCACTATATGCGAGCGCGGACCGGCAGCCAATGGAACTCTCGCAGAAGTATTTTAGTACGGTCGAATTTGCGTATTTCAAAGAACAATGCAAGCTGCATTATTCTGTGCTTTTTTAATTTTATCCAGGAGCGTAGCTGGAAGAACCACCATGAGAGCATTGCAGTAGTCCATGCGTGATAGCACGAATGCAGACATCAGCCTCTTTTTCGCGATTGTCACTTGCACATATGTCACTGAATCTGCTGTTGTAGAATGAACTGTTATTCTATATAACATTTTGATAAACCCAATACTAATGAGTCTTGTCCATTATGGGTACTTTAGAAAATATGAAAGATGTGTGTGCGAGTTACATAAGAGAGATGCACCTGAGAGTAAATGCAGGAGACATTAAATTGCGGTTGCATTAAAACTAATGAACTTTATTTAATGGGATACATCCTGAAGGATATGTGGTTTTGATGTCTGGTTTCGATGGAAAGCGGAAAACAATATTTATAAGAAAAAAACAAAACTGGCCGATTTCACTTTGTCATTGGGTTTTTTATTCCAATAGTTGCTGATTAAATTTAACAATTCTAGGTTACTGTTGAATGTATGTGGACTTGAAATCAGATAGATATATTCTTGCAATGCTGAGTCCTTCCAAATATATCTTTAACCACCATAACTTGTTAGACTCTTGGAATGTCCTTCGTGCGTGTTGGTGAAGAATGGGGAATTCCCGCAATATCATGCCACAGATGTTGAATCACAATGCAATAAGGGTGCACCATGCACCACGTGACCCCACAGCCCATCTCCGCTGTACAAACACATGGGATGGCACTCGAGGGAGCTAACCTTGTCTTTTTTTCGATTTACCAGTTGTCAGCCCTTGCTCGAGGTTGCCCGGATTGATCCATCTCATGTGTAAAAGGGGGGGGGGGGCACATGCCGGAGGATGGCATGGTCTTGAAATTAAAAGTTCAACTATTTTGAAATATGGGGAGATAGATTGTATACGACAGAAAGAGGGGGGGGGAGATTGTTTACTATGGGAGGTTGTGTACTGTGGTAGAAAGTGTACTGGGGGGGATGGTGTCATGTGGGAGTTGTCGAGGTTGCCCGGATTGATCCATCTCATGTGTAAAAGAGGGGGGGGGGCACATGCCGGAGGATGGCATGGTCTTGAAATTAAAAGTTCAACTATTTTGAAATATGGAGAGATAGATTGTATACGACAGAAAGAGGGGGTGGGAGATTGTTTACTATGGGAGGTTGTGTACTGTGGTAGAAAGTGTACTGTGGGAGATGGTGTCATGTGGGAGTTGTATACTGTGGAAAGTGGTGTACATAGTTCATGGCGTACAAGGGGAGGTTGCGTACGTCGAGACGTTGCGTACGTCGAGAGGTTGCGTACGTCGAGAGGTTGCGTACGTCGAGAGGTTGCGTACGTCGAGAGGTTGCGTACATTAATTGAAATAAAACTTAAACACCACCAAAAAGTCACGTTTTTTCGTATAACATCCTTTATAAAATGTGATATCGAATAAAATATAATATCGAATAAAATGTAATATCGAATAGAATGTAATATCGAATAGAATGTTATATCGAATTAAATGTAATATCGAATTAAATGTAATATCAAATAGAATGTAATATCGAATTAAATGTAATATCGAAGTAAATGTAATATCGAATAGAATGTAATATCGAATAAAATGTAATATCGAATAGAATGTAATTTCGAATAAAATGTAATATACGAATTAAATGTAATATCGAATTAAATGTAAGATCAAATAAAATTTAATATCAAGCAATGATTTAGCATGATTTTATGTATTTCTTTCGTATATAAAAAAATCATTATATGGTGAAAGAACTTATTATATAACGGTAGCTCAAAAGCCTTTTATTGACTATACCGTGGTAAGGACACTTTGTTTCTATATGAATGTGGTCCGACTTGAGCATGCTCAAGAGCCTGTGTAACTAGAGTTAATGAGCTTAGTACGTCAGCGCAGTTAACTCAATTTTAAAGGTCTCGGCTCACAAAGAATATTTGTGACAATATGTTACATCTGTAGCTTGACAAAGATTTTTTTTTTAACGTGTTGACTCGGGATTTCCCGGGATGAGAAAATTTCCCGGGAAGAGTTTTGTCTGCTAAAATCACGACGGGATCCCGGCAGATTTACCTCAGAACCGTCTTGTTGATATCATTTTAAATACTGTAGCATTGAGTTGTTGTTGTTGTTTTTTTCTATTTGCGCAACAGAAAACAAAGGCGTAACGAGAAACAATGACGTAACAGGAAACACAGACGTAACAGGAAACACAGACGTAACAGGAAACACAGACGTAACAGGAAACACAGACGTAACAGGAAACACAGACGTAACAGGAAACACAGACGTAACAGGAAACACAGACGTAACAGAAAACACAGACGTAACAGGAAACAAAATACGTAACAGGAAATACAGACGTAAAGAGAAACACAGACGTAACAGAAAACACAGACGTAACAGAAAACACAGACGTAACAGAAAACACAGACGTAACAGAAAACACAGACGTAACAGAAAACACAGACGTAACAGAAAACACAGACGTAACAGAAAGCACAGACGTAAGACGGGTTTAGAGACTACTGCCGTTGGCACTTATTTATTTTTAATTAATTCTTTTACTTTATTTTATTGTAATTATTTATTTTATTTGTTTAATTTGTTTGTTTATTTTTTTAATAGGGTGGGGGCGGGGGAGGGGGGTCTCTTCATTTACTTTAAATATGTCATAGGTTTATTTGTACATAGTTTTGTTTTTGATACCTTCTGTGGCAAGGTCAAGGACGACCCTGGATGTCGCGAACTCTGGTTGATCCACTGAGAGGAATTTTAGCATAATAAAATTGTTCGTTTGTTGAGCAGGGCGGGGCAGGGGATGGGCAGGGCGGGTGAGAGGATGAGCAGGGCGGGTGAGAGGATGAGCAGGGCAGTTGAGGGGATGAGCAGGGCAGTTGAGGGGATAAGCAGGGCAGTGGAGGGAATGAGTGGGTGAGAGGATGAGCAGGGCGGGTGAGAGGATGGGCAGGGCAGTTGAGGGGATGAGCAGGGCAGTTGAGGGGATAAGCAGGGCAGTGGAGGGAAGGAGCAGGGCAGTTGGGGGATGAGCAGGACAGAGGAGGGGATGAGCAGGGCAGTTGAGGGGATGAGCAGGGCAGTGGAGGGGATGAGCAGGGCGGTGGGAAGGGTGGGGGGGTGGCATTGAGCAGGGCGGGGCAGGGGATGAGCAGGGTTGGAGAGGGGTGGGGTTTAGTGGGGAGGGGATGTTTGGGGCGGGGGAGGGATGATCTAACAACATGATGATCTCAATGAATGCAAGACTTCTGTTCGTCCAACGCACGGACAATTCAATGAGCAATCCATCTTAGGGGAAATCTGGGGCGGTTCATTTCTTGGAAATTACCTCCCTTTCTGGGAGAACATCGGATTATATTTCTCGTCTCCTACAGCGGTGTCACGATTTTTGAAATAATGAGAGAGGGGAAAAAAGGGGGGGGGGGGTGTTTTGATGTATTTGTTAGTATATAGAAAAATCATTATAATGCGAACAACATGTACATATCTGAGTATTTTTTTTTTTCTGTTTACATAAAATGTTTAATTGTAATAGAAACTCACCATTGCTGGATATTAATTTTGTTCTCCTAATATTCGTTTGCAATTTGTTCCTATAGGCGGTTATTTAAATATGCCTCATTCTTTCAAAATTAATGCATTCATTGTTTCTCCGCTTACTAATTCCTGGCATGACATGTACAGTTATCAATTTTTTTTCATTTGTATGCTATAACTGAGGCAATCAGAGGTGAGGTTGATGTTATTATGTTTCTTTCCTTTTACCAAAGACTTGAGGATTTTCATACAATGCTATCCCTAAGTTTTTCTCCTTCCGAGTCACAGATTGGGACCTAATTAGTTGTACTTGACGGAAGTGACCTCATCGCTCAACTTCCGGTTCTTTCAAGCCTGCGCAACACGGTTATGATGAACATCTACTGCTAGGAAGTGGTCAAGAATAATTCTAGCCCACTTGGCGATTCCAGTTACCTCACGATCGCTCCGATTATAGATAATGGTTAATTTCTGGATTTTTTGTCAATACTTGAATGATTTGTAAAGTATTAAACTTTTTCGATAATGTATCGAAATCCGGATAGTTTGTAAAACTTCAGTAGTGAAGAGTCTGCTCATTTTTAGGACCATTCTTAAAAGATTGACACTTGGTGCCAGAATATTCCTGACGTCATCTATTAAGGGACAGATCTCACACTTTGACTAAACACGAATCCAATACCTCATATAATATGTGCTCTAATTTGTGAGGCGTTTTTGAGAGTCCTCACCAAAAGAATGAGAGAGTCCTCAACCAAAGAATGAGAGAGTCCTCACCCAAAGAATGAGAGAGTCCTCACCCAAAGAATGAGAGAGTCCTCACCCAAAGAATGAGAGAGAGAGTTGACACCAAATGATATAGAGCGTCCAACTCATTCAAAAAGGATTTACCATTTTTTTTTAAAGTTAAGAAACGAAGTTGTCATAGATTTCTTTTTGCGTAATAGAATTTCATTGTAATTTTGCAGAAGCACGCGTCAGATTCGTCAATAGGAAAAAAAGTAAAACTTAGGTGAGACCCAACATGTGACCAATTTCACGGCATGAGATCCAGCCGTGAAACCCAACATGTGACCAATTTCACAGCATGAGATCCATCTTTGAAACCAAACATGTGAACAATTTCACAGCATGAGATCCAGCTTTGAAACCCAACACGTGAAGAATTTCACGGCATGAGATCCAGCTTTGAAACCCAACATCTGAACAATTTCACAGCATGAGATCCAGCTTTGAAACCCAACATCTGAACAATTTCACGGCATGAGATCCAGCTTTGAAACCCAACATCTGAACAATTTCACGGCATGAGATCCAGCTTTGAAACCCAACATCTGAACAATTTCATGGCATGAGATCCAGCTTTGAAACCCAACACGTGAAGAATTTCACGGCATGAGATCCAGCTTTGAAACCCAACATGTGAACAATTTCACGGCATGAGATCCAGCTTTGAAACCCAACATCTGAACAATTTCACAGAGATCAAACTGTTTCCTCTCATTTCAGTAACGTCAATAAAAAAAACTTTATAAATTAAAACAATAAATAAAGAAACATATTTCATCTCACGCCATCCTTTGAATAAACTAGAACCAGGGGCTCTTAACATGTGGTTCATGGACCCTTGGAGTCTGTGAACAGGCGCTTCGGCTGCATTCATGTTGAAAATTCATATTTAACATCTATAATTTTGTAAAAAGGGGGGGGGGGTGATGTTAGCATTCGTCTAACTTGCAAAGTGGTCCTAAGTATAAAAATGATTAAGAACCCCTGCTTGAGTGACTTAATCCTGATGACCTCACACCGAAAACCTTTAAGAACTACTGGCTCAACATGCAGAATTTCTGAATCAGTTTGGGTCAAAAGAGCTGGTCTCTGAAATTATTGCTTTTTTTTTCTTTTTGTCAGTGTGGTGGTTTTTTCCTTCCCAATTTGTGGCAGCAACAAACTTCCTTGTGTCAGGACAGCTCACCCTGCCAGTTTGCCTGACTGATCACGACAGCTGACCCGGCCAGTTTGCCTGACTGATCACGACAGCTCACCCTGCCAGTTTGCCTGACTGATCACGACAGCTGACCCTCCCAGTTTGCCTGAATGATCACGACAGCTGACCCTGCCAGTTTTCCTGGCTGATCACGACAGCTCACCCTGCCAGTTTGCCTGACTGATCACGACGTAAGTCAACATGATTTTGTCTAGTCACTGTGTGGCACGTGCCAAGTAAGTTTTTCTAGCAGGATTAGTTCTGTAGTTCCTAGAGCTTTGTATCGGACGATTGTTGGAGTTGACGGCCGGGTTTTGAATGGATGTGATTGGGGGAGTTAGGGAATACATGGGAATGATGGCAGGGTTTGAAGGATTACGAGTGAGGGGGTTAGGGAATACGGAGGAGTTATGGCAGGGTTTGAAAGCTGGGAAGGGGGCTATTAGGAGAAAATGGGAGATAATGACAGGGTTTAAAGGTAATGGAAAGGACAATGAAAACGTGGGGGGGGGGGCGTGGGGTTGTTGATTGCAGGGTTATAAGGCGGAGGAAGGGGGAAATTATGGAACATGGGGGGTATAATGACAGGGTTTAAAGGTAATGGAAAGGACAATGAAAACGTGGGGGGGGGGCGGGGGGTTGTTGATTGCAGGGTTATAAGGCTGAGGAAGGGGGAAATTATGGAACATGGGGGGAGGGGGTGAGAACATGAAGCTTTGAAGTAAAATGGGCATACGAGATATTAAAATATAAAAGAGAGTTGTCGTGAGGCTAGAGAAAGTGATGCCACAGGAATTGGGAGAGAAGGCGTTGGGAAAGTAGGACGAGGATTGTGCAGGTATTGACAGAAAATAATAGAGAGAAATCGTTGTAAGGGAAATTAAACAGCCAAAAAACAACTGTTTAAACAGCCCATTAAACAACCAATTACACAGCCCATTAAACAACCAATTACACAGCCCATTAAACAACCAATTACACAGCCCATTAAACAACCAATTACACAGCCCATTAAACAACCAATTAAACAGCCCATTAAACAACCAATTACACAGCCCATTAAACAACCAATTACACAGCCCATTAAACAACCAATTACACAGCCCATTTAACAACCAATTACAAAGCCCATTAAACAACTAATTACGCAGCCCATTAAACAACCAATTACACAGCCCATTAAACAACCAATTACACAGCCCATTAAACAACCAATTACACAGCCCATTAAACAACCAATTACACAGCCCATTAAACACCGATATCGTGTGTTGTTTGTTTTTTTAAACTGTTTTTTGATGAAGACAAAAACCAAAGTTATTAGGAACAGTTTAACATGAAGACTATTCCCATGAGAATCTGTTACTTTTGTAAGTCCTTTCTCTGGTGAAACATCCCAGTTAGAAGATCGGAGGTGAGAAGACGACGACGGCAGGCTACGCACTGGAGCGCCATTGTGGATGACCTTTACAGATGTGCAGCAGTATTGTGGACACTCCTATCTTCTCTGATATCTTAAGGATGTGCACGAGAGACAGTGCTAAATGTGGCTTTTTTACATCTATTAATAGATTCAAGACGGGGGTTGCGGTCTCAACGCTACGGTCTAATCTGGGGCTGGAATATTTGGCTTAGTTTCAAGTTTCGACTTCACCGGAAATTTTAGTTTAATAGTAATTCAAGTTTTAAAAATTAGAAATGACCCTTTGTGTCAACCCCCCTCCTTAAAATAAGAATGACCCTTTGTGTCAACCCCCCCCTTAAAATTAGAATGATGCTTTGTGTCAACCCCCCCCCCCCTTAAAATTAGAATGATGCTTTGTGTCAACCCCCCCCCTTAAAATTAGAATGATTCTTTGTGTCAACCCCCCTTTAAAATTAGAATGATGCTTTTTGTCAACCCCCTCCCCCTTTCTTAAATCCCACCCGTGTAATATATATTAATAATTACAATAATTATAATTATTCCTATTAAATTATTAATATCAATAGTGAACATTATAGTTGTCCTTGTTATATTGTTGACGTCATTGGAATAAAACGTAACGTCATTTACAGGATGACGTCATCTATAGCATTACGTCATCTATAGCATTACGTCATCTATAGCATTACGTCATCTATAGCATTACGTCATCTATAGCATTACGTCATCTATAGGATTACGTCATCTATAGCATTACGTCATCTATAGCATTACGTCATCTATAGCATTACGTCATCTATAGCATTACGTCATCTATAGCATTACGTCATCTATAGCATTACGTCATCTATAGCATTACGTCATCTATAGCATTACGTCATCTATAGCATTACGTCATCTATAGCATTACGTCATCTATAGCATTACGTCATCTATAGCATTACGTCATCTATAGCATTACGTCATCTATAGCATTACGTCATCTATAGCATTACGTCATCTATAGCATTACGTCATCTATAGCATTACGTCATCTATAGCATTACGTCATCTATAGCATTACGTCATCTATAGCATTACGTCATCTATAGCATTACGTCATCTATAGCATTACGTCATCTATAGCATTACGTCATCTATAGCATTACGTCATCTATAGCATTACGTCATCTATAGCATTACGTCATCTATAGCATTACGTCATCTATAGCATTACGTCATCTATAGCATTACGTCATCTATAGCATTACGTCATCTATAGCATTACGTCATCTATAGCATTACGTCATCTATAGCATTACGTCATCTATAGCATTACGTCATCTATAGCATTACGTCATCTATAGCATTACGTCATCTATAGCATTACGTCATCTATAGCATTACGTCATCTATAGCATTACGTCATCTATAGCATTACGTCATCTATAGCATTACGTCATCTATAGCATTACGTCATCTATAGCATTACGTCATCTATAGCATTACGTCATCTATAGCATTACGTCATCTATAGCATTACGTCATCTATAGCATTACGTCATCTATAGCATTACGTCATATTACGTCATATATAGCATTACGTCATATATAGCATTACGTCATATTACGTCATATATAGCATTACGTCATATATAGCATTACGTCATATATAGCATTACGTCATATATAGCATTACGTCATATATAGCATTACGTCATATATAGCATTACGTCATATATAGCATTACGTCATATATAGCATTACGTCATATATAGCATTACGTCATATATAGCATTACGTCATATATAGCATTACGTCATATATAGCATTACGTCATATATAGCATTACGTCATATATAGCATTACGTCATATATAGCATTACGTCATATATAGCATTACGTCATATATAGCATTACGTCATATATAGCATTACGTCATATATAGCATTACGTCATATATAGCATTACGTCATATATAGCATTACGTCATATATAGCATTACGTCATATATAGCATTACGTCATATATAGCATTACGTCATATATAGCATTACGTCATATATAGCATTACGTCATATATAGCATTACGTCATATATAGCATTACGTCATATATAGCATTACGTCATATATAGCATTACGTCATATATAGCATTACGTCATATATAGCATTACGTCATATATAGCATTACGTCATATATAGCATTACGTCATATATAGCATTACGTCATATATAGCATTACGTCATATATAGCATTACGTCATATATAGCATTACGTCATATATAGCATTACGTCATATATAGCATTACGTCATATATAGCATTACGTCATATATAGCATTACGTCATATATAGCATTACGTCATATATAGCATTACGTCATATATAGCATTACGTCATATATAGCATTACGTCATATATAGCATTACGTCATATATAGCATTACGTCATATATAGCATTACGTCATATATAGCATTACGTCATATATAGCATTACGTCATATATAGCATTACGTCATATATAGCATTACGTCATATATAGCATTACGTCATATTACGTCATATATAGCATTACGTCATATATAGCATTACGTCATATATAGCATTACGTCATATATAGCATTACGTCATATATAGCATTACGTCATATATAGCATTACGTCATCTATAGCAATACGTCATCTATAGCATAACGTCATCTATAGCATTACGTCATCTATAGCATTACGTCATCTATAGCATTACGTTATATATAGCATGACGTCATATATAGCATTACGTCATATTACGTCATATATAGCATTACGTCATATATAGCATTACGTCATATATAGCATTACGTCATATATAGCATTACGTCATATATAGCATTACGTCATATATAGCATTACGTCATCTATAGCAATACGTCATCTATAGCATAACGTCATCTATAGCATTACGTCATCTATAGCATTACGTCATCTATAGCATTACGTTATATATAGCATGACGTCATATATAGCATGACGTCATATATAGCATTACGTTATATATAGCATTACGTCATATATAGCATTACGTTATATATAACATGCACATGGTTCAAAATTATGCCAACATTTGTCTACTGTTAATAGTGATGATCCTCAAACCGTATTTTGATGTACTAAGGGTACCATCGAGCAAGGCACGCATTGACCAGTAGGACCGGAAATCTGAATGAGCAGTCAATTCATTTATCCTTTAGACTTAAACAGATAGGTTCTCGCGTTCCCATTCAACTCTAAATAGTAAGACCTCTTATAAGTCAACTTCTATCTCCTGTTTCTCTCTTGCGATACCTCAAACGGAATGCGTATCTCCAACTGCCGATCCATCTTTGACTGCCACCCTTGGACTACCAATCTAGGACTGCCTATCTAGCTTGGACAGCCACTCTTTAACTGCCAATCTTCGACCACCTATCTTGGACTGCCTATCTTGGCCTGTATATCTTGGACAGCGTATCTTGTACTTTATATCCTGGACAGCCTATCTTGGACAGCCTTTCTTGAACTACCTATCTCGATTTCAAAGACGTATGTCCTATATACTTCCTACATCAATGTTGTGTAGCCAACCTTGTGCTACTTAAATAGTGTCCTCTCTTCCAATAAACCTTGTAATGGCCATCAGTCTCACAAAAGACCCTACAATGGCCATCAGTCTCACAAAAGACCCTCCAATGGCCATCAGTCTCACAAAAGACCCTCCAACGGCCATCAGTCTCACAAAAGACCCTCCAACGGCCATCAGTCTCACAAAAGACCCTTCGACGGCCATCAGTCTCCTAATAACCATCCATATACAATTCATATAATTCTTCCCAATCTCACTTGCATGGACATCTGATTATAATCCAACTAATTCATTAGACATTTATAAAACAAAGCTATGACATTTTCAAGATGACATCAAATATGTTTTTATTTTATTTTATAGTTGGGCATGATGCTCTGTTACCTACACAACGGTGAATACATCCGCCCAGATTTCATGTCCTGTGGTGTTGCATTACTTTGGTTTACCTGATTTCAGTTATATTGTTTTGGAAAATTTCCCGAGACGGGGCGAAAAGCCATCGCATCAACGTATTACATTGAATGTCTAATAACGTAGGAGTCCTCTAAAAATATAGTTTTCATCGCCAAGAGCACTAAAGTTTAACATCTTCCAGGAGAGCCCTCTGCCCAAAAAACATCCTTTAATTTCTCGTCTGCTTCATCCTCTTATCCAAAAGGATCATCTGAACTTAATTACATGCCGCTGTTTAAAACAAAAAAAAATTATTGAAAGGCCTGTAAACGGTGGTGCTTGAAAATTTTTTATTCAATTGAGACGAATGAGATGTGAGATGTTCGAAAGAAGTTTCTAACAACAACAAAAATTGCCGCCCTTAACGTTTTATTTCGGGAGCCCTCAGAGAAAACCGTAAATTTTTGACGCCCCAAACCAGTTGTCGACTACTCGAGGTCCCGGGATCGAAACGGCTTTTTGAATGGCTAAATGCACCTCTTTGTTAGAAATTGAAATGGTTTTACGATATACGTAATTTATACAGATCACCTCTGCTTGCCTGTATATTTTCTAAAAAGGTTGACCATCCTTGATTAACCTCCTTAAACCCTATAATAGATCAATGTGCCATCAATACTTACAGTAAAACAAGATATGTTGAAGCCTGATTCAATTATGCTATCAATAGTTATCAGACAAGCGGTCAAGATAAGAATAATGAAGGAAGACCCTAATGACAATTTCGATAATCTTTGACTAATTTTTTCAAACATTTCACTTGTAACATCGGTTTGGTCAACACTGCTGCTTGTGGCCAAAGTTAAACGAAACGGTGGGCGGGGGTGATGAGGAAACTCGCCGTGGAAGCCAACATCAGAAGGGGAGGGTGGGTGCCAAAGTGTACTTTAGATATGATCTTGATTGTGAATTGAACGATGAAAATCACATGTATACGACAAAGACAAGGGTTGCCAGAATCGTCTCTTTTTTTTAACTGGTATGCACCCATGCGGCACATTTTTCATTATATTGAGAGGTGGCATTTTCAGGCTCCACCACGGGCGCCGTGTTTCCTGCTAATGAAACGGGCTAGGGCCAATCTGATTATCAATATCATCTAACACAATGGTTGAGTATCTTTGGTTTACACACTCCCCAATAAGTGTCCTATCTATATAGTGCACATGACCAACAGAGCGTGCCAATGGCGGGCACCATTGTCCACATGTGAGACGATGGACAGATGGTCGGATAGTACAGCATCCCAGGCGGCGTTGATAACATAATGTGTACTCACCTTGATCTTTTTCACATGGGTAGCCGTCTAGCGCCTAGAGTGTGTGTGTGTGTGTGTGACAATCGGCCAGATGAGATTAGATGTGTGCATTGGGATACGACCTCCAGGGTTGTATGTTTATCACGGTATGAATGTCCTGTTCTCTTTTACTTGCTTGCTCTCTATCTATCTCGCTGTTTCTCCCTCTCTCTCTTCCTCTCTCTCTCTCTCTCTCGCTCTCTCTCTCGCTCTCTCTCTGTCTCTCCGACCCTTTACATTAATAACAAATTACAATTACGTTCCTTTCTTTCTTCATAATGACCTATGTTCTTGGTATATTTGTGATGTTATGCAACCACGAGAAGTTAAAATAAATAGAAGTAAATTATTCCTGGAGCTTTAAAATCTTTTCCAATCCTTATTTCTTGGCCACCATCTTTCCGAGCCATATGATTATATTATCTCTGTTTTTACCTAGAGCACAACATTTCTCTAGATGAAGCAAGTGAAAATTTGTCTTTTGTCTTGCTTTCGTGACATTTGCCTCATTTCCCCAATCCTTGCAAACCTTATGGACCCAGTCCTCGCTGTTATGTAGTAATCTTCGATTTCCCTCTTATCTTAAATTATTTTATTAATTTATATATTTCTTATCTTTAACATTTCCTCGTAGTCTCTTATCCAAATTCTTTGATTTCATGCGTCACTTCCGTAACTTAATTTGAATATCATTTCCTTTCAAATACATATCTCCAAGCTGAGGTTGTCTGTCCCTGTAGTTTTTGCTGTCAAAAGCGTCTTGGCCGAAACTTCTTATTGTCCTACTCCAGAATTTCTTCTATCCTGTGCATATTTCTAACGGTTATTTGAAAAATGAACACTTCTTTTTTTTTTTCCTATTTCTCATCTTTGACGACATCGGGCCCCTAAAATATTTTCTCAGCAGATATAATTTATAAAAGAAATTTTTGCCGACCCTGAACTACGCAATGTTGCTCTTTTCCTGCCCTAACAAAAACACTGTTCCTCATCAATAATCATACCATTATTTACCAGACTTTCCAAAGCAACATGAATTATGTAATCATTGAGAGAAACAGAGTTTAGCTATAAACCACAAAGCAATAGTGTACCCTAATACCACTGCAATATTGTTCACGCACTCCTTAACAATACCATACGCCAAATATTATATAGTATACAATATAGGAACTGTACATGCAATACTTTACCAATAGCCCTCCGCGATATCACTACAACATCGTTTATGCGCAGTACCTTAAACATTAAGCCTCTACATCAGTCCTGCACAACGTACGGCCCGCCAGCATCTACTTTGTGGCCCGCGAAGTAACGAAATATTCTTTATGTTTATTATTTTCTTAAAGCTTTCCCCTTGTCATACTTTCTTTTGGCCCGCACAAGTTTTCAATAAGTATTACGGCCCGCCTTACATTTTGAGTTGTGCAGGCCTTCCCTAGATTATAGAAAACTAGCCAATGCAATACTTTACCATCACCAGATAGCACGACATGATAGAAACTAGCCAATGCAATACTTTACCATCACCAGATAGCACGACATGATAGAAACTAGCCAATGCAATACTTTACCATCACCAGATAGCACGACATGATAGAAACTAGTTCAGGCGTTGATAATATCGGATGGCACATCCGGTCGGGGGCGCGAACGCTGAAAGGAAGTTGTTAGTGGGCGTGTCAGATCAAGGCCTGGTCAGCTTTCAAGGCGCGACATTTTGTTACAAGTCAAAGAGACCTGAATGTAGATTACTTTTTTTTTTTTTTTTTTGGTGTGTGCCTTTGAATGATCTTATTTAAAAATATGTATCTTATCTTTGCATTTCCCCATTTTAAAGCTACATTTCAAGCAGAGTGATAGCATTGTCCGAGACTTCCTTAAGGATAGTTTTTGTTTTGTTATGACACGTTCCAAGTGGGACTCGTTTAAATACAGGTTGGTAGAAGATGAAATATTTTTTTTACAAAGTCTCTTAAAAAGTGTCCTATTTTGATTTCAATTACGCTGTAGATAAGTTAGTAATATCCCTAGAGCCGGTAATATTACTAAAGAAAGTAATATCGCTAGAGAAGCAATATCACTAGAGATGTAATATCACTAGAGATGTCATATCACTAGAGTCAGTAATAGCATTTTAGTCAGTAATATTACTAGAGTCAGTATTATCAGTTGAGTCAGTAATATCACTAGAGTCAGTAATATCACTAGAGTAGGTAATATCTCTTGAGTCGGTAATATAAACTAGAGTCGGCATTATCACTATAGTCAGTAATATCAATAGTTAGAAATATCAATAGAGTCAGTAATATCACTAGAGTCGGTAATATCACAATAGTCGGTAATATCTCTTGACTCGGTAATATCACTAGAGTCGGTAATATCACTATAGTCAGTAATATCAATAGTTAGAAATATCACTTGAGTCAGTAATATCACTAGAGACGGTAATATCACAATAGTCGGTAATATCACTATAGTCAGTAATATCAATAGTTAGAAATAGCAATAGAGTCAGTAATATCACTAGAGTCGGTAATATCACAATAGTCGGTAATATCTCTTGACTCGGTAATATCACTAGAGTCGGTAATATCACTATAGTCAGTAATATCAATAGTTAGAAATATCACTTGAGTCAGTAATATCACTAGAGACGGTAATATCACTAGAGTCGGTAATATCACTATAGTCAGTAATATCACTAGAGTCGGTAATATCACTATAGTCAGTAATATCAATAGTTAGAAATATCACTTGAGTCAGTAATATCACTAGAGTCGGTAATATCACTAGAGACGGTAATATCACGAGAGACGGTAATATCACTAGAGTCGGTAATATCACTAGAGTCGGTAATATCACTAGAGACGGTAATATCACTAGAGTCGGTGATATCACTAAAGTCAATAATATCACTAGAGTCAGTAATATCAATAGTTAGAAATATCACTTGAGTCAGTAATATCACTAGAGTCGGTAATATCACTAGAGACGGTAATATCACTAGAGACGGTAATATCACTAGAGTCAGTAATATCACTAGAGACGGTAATATCACTAGAGACGGTAATATCACTAAAGTCAATAATATCACTAGAGTCAGTAATATCACTAGAGTCAGTAATATCACTAGAGTCAGTAATATCACTTGAGTCGGTAATATCTCTTGAGTCGGTAATATTGCTAGAGTCGGTAATATCACTATAGTCAGTAATATCAACAGTTAGAAATATCACTTGAGTCATTAATATCACTAGTTAGAAATATCACTTGAGTCAGTAATATCTCTTGAGTCAGTAATATCGCTTGAGTCAGTAACATCACTAGAGTCGGCAATATCACTAGAGTCGGTAATATTACTAGAGTCGGTAATATCACTAGAGTCGGTAATATCACTAGAGACGGTAATATCACTAGAGACGGTAATATCACTAGAGTCGGTAATATCAATAGAGTCGGTAATATCACTAGAGTCAGTAATATCACTATAGTCAGTAATATAATCAGTTATTTCATATAATTTTAGCTCCTTTTAAAAATATTATTTACTAATGATGGAGTTTAAACAAATTCAAAATATTTTGGTTTTGTAATACTCTAAATCAGGGGTCTCGAAACTTTTCAGCCCGAGGGCCACATTAACTTATCAAACAGCAGTTCGGTGGCCGACTACACACTCGAGGTCCAAATAAAAACGAATCAAAGCATTAATATTTTTAATGATTTATGTATTATGTATTATGATTTATTATTTATAACACAAGGATACACGACACATGAACACCTGTATTAGTGGGAATGGTGAAACTGTTTCCTGGATGCCAAAATAGCAGTGATTAGCAGGGATTAAAATAGGATGTCCCTAACATCAACAGTGACCTGAGATTAGCATCGGACAAATTTGTTCTCAAATTGTTCTTCACGTATTTCGTTCTGTAAAATGTTTGTTCACACCGGCATGTTGTTCCAAAGATTTAAATATACTTTGATGTAAAGGTTTTGACATTAGGAAAGTTTTCCTTGGGCGAAAACTAGTTAAAAACACATTGGTCCTTAATTCTAAGTTATGCCCAAAGGAGGTCATTTGCTTGCAACTCAATGACCTCCAGGCGCAATGCATCTGGTTGACTTGCCACATCTTATTCAAATGTGTTTTGAAAAAGTTTCACTTCTGAAGCCTTTCCAAGTCAGAAAACCGCTGCTGAAGCTGCAGCTGGGGGTATTTGATGATCTCACATAAAAATGACGTGGAGATCTCCGCTGTTGCTTTAGCCATGAAGACCGCCCACTGCTGAAAGTGTGTCAAGTTGTTGGCCTGTACTTGTTCCAAAAAACAAGACAAGTTTTGATCTGAAGGCCTTTAGGTGGGTGTATAGATCAGAAACTAGATTTTCCTCTCCTTGTAGTTTTAGGTTCAGAAAATTTAAATGACTAGTTATGTCTGCAACAAAGGCAATTTTCCATACCCACTCTTCATCAGACACTGATTGCTGTGGCTTGCCTTTTTCTTTCCAGGAAGTCACCTATTTCCTTTCTTAACTTAAATACTCTGCTCAGAACTTTCTCACAACTTAGCCATCTTATTGCTTCTGTAATATGGTAAATCTTGCGATTGTGTGTCTGTATCTTTCAACAGGTCTCTGAACTGTCTATGGTTGAGCCCTTGTTTATTTATTAAAGTAATCCAATCTACTACAGGATTCAGTACGCTGTTATTGACCATATATTTAGTACACAAAACTTTCTGTTGAATAATACAGTGCAGGAACATTGGTTGCAGAATGTTTTTTTCTCATTACACATATGCTTCACTTGTACAACCAAGCCTTTTTTTTATGCCACTCTTGTAATTTCCTCAGTCAACAGTCGGGCAACTGATGAATACATCCTCTCCGGTAATATTGTCATGCATGCTAAGTAGAGAAGCCAGCTCTTGTGTTATGTTCATGTCTTCATCCATATCTCATAGGAACACAAGCAGTTGATAGGTGGAACAGCTGTCCAACGATTCATCAGTTGCAATTAAAAATTGGCGAAACTTGCTTGCATTTTTCGCTATTTGAGTCACAATGTTTTCAACCTTGTCCGCAACACAGCGGGCAAAGCTCCGCCATTAGATGAGGTTATATATTCTCATTGACTGAACGGTAGTAGAAAAACCAAGCAGCGAATAAGGTTTTGCCAAGTCATGATCGGTTAGAAAACATAACGAACTAGTGCGTGCGCGCCTCTATTTTAATTCGGTAAAAACATAACGTCCACGTAAGCAACGTCTGATCTTGGCAGCATACACGTACATTTCCATAATTTGTTTCCGTAGGCCTCGCGGGCCGTAATTTGGAGACCCCTGTCCTATATAATTATTATAAAACAATTTTTTCTTCTTCTATGTACTAGGGGACCACGATCAATGTAATGATCATTCTGGCTCCTATGTATGCAAAGAGGATTCGTAATGTTGTTTTGTGCCAGATATTTAAGAAGATATTTCAGTGGTTGCAAGGGCTACAACAGGAACTGGGGGGTTTAAAGGTTTGAGCCAATAGACGTAAATGTGTCGATTGCGTCAACTGTTCCTTTTGGAAGCTTGTTCCAGTCCCTGATTATCTTTGGCAGAAATGATAAGCTCCTGTACTGGCTTCTTGCTGGTATGTGTCGGAACTGACTGTAATGGCATCGTCACTGCCGGGGAGAGAGGGGGGGGGGGGGAGGGGCTACTTTTTGTTTGATGTTGGGGCGATTGGCAAGCCCAATTTTTTTCTTAGCTTGTTCCAGTCCCTGATTATCTTTGGCAGAAATGATAAGCTCCTGTACTGGCTTCTTGCTGGTATGTGTCGGAACTGACTGTAATGGCATCGTCACTGCCGGGGAGAGAGGGGGGGGGGAGAGGGACTACTTTTTGTTTGATGTTGGGGCGATTGGCAAGCCCAATTTTTATCTTGTACGTCATGGAGAGCCTGGATAACCATCGTCGTTGCTCAAATGGTGACCAGTCAAATGTTTCCAGCATGCTGCCGACACCAGAGGTGTACCTGTAGCGGTTCAAGATAAAGCGTGCTCCCTGGCGCTGGACCGCCTCCAACTTGTGGATGCCCCTCTGGGAGGATTTAATATCAATTTAACATAAAATATTGTAATAGAAACAACCAATTACATTTCACAGCATTTCTTTGTTGCTCACTTAAGTGTAGATTGATGCAAATCTAAATTCAAGTATACGCCAAAATTAATCGTTTAATTTCTCAAAAATTTCCGGGGAAGGGGACTAAAGCCCCCCCCCCCCAGACCCCTGCTCGCATCTTGGTTTGGCTCGAATGCCTGTGCGCCCGTGATGACCCCCACTGCCAGTATGATTTAAAAATCACCTTTCTATAAGCAGAGAAAACTGGAAATAACATAAACCCTTGGGAATGAAGCAAAAGTTGTGCTATGGGCATGGTCAGGTAGTGTTAAAAAGATATTAAATTCCGAGGCGAGTTGGCGCATATGCTAAGGACATCTCTATTTCAAGGTTCGTTATTTCTAGGTTTCACTGTGCCAAAAAGCACTATATGTTTGCGTAGATGGGGGACGCGGAAGCAGTAAAATCGAAATCTGCCCCGGGTGGCACATTGTCTCGCTGCGCTACTGCATTGTAGTGTTTCACTCAAACAAATTCCATTCTAGCATGTAGCTTTGTACGTTGTGTTTTCAATCACGTTCTTTCGCTCGTCCGACGTGAAGATTTGCCAAAAATTTGTGCCAAGAACAAGCTTTGATGGAATGATTTTTTTGTTGTCGCGGCATATTCGGGCTGGGCAGTGGTCAGTTCGGCGCTAACAGGGAGTTCCAAGCGCGTGCTTTCCTGAAAGACCAGGGGGCCAGGTCCCAGGTTTCTATGGCACCGCGAAGCAGGGTTTTTGTGCTGACAGGACCAAACACAAACGGTCTTTGTTTCTTTATTTACAGCGGTTCTCAACCTGTGGGTCGCGACCCCTTTGAGAGTCAAATGACCAATTTTCCAAGGGTCACCAGAGACCACCGGAAAACACATATGCTCTACATTGATGATGTAGCAACGAAAATAATTGTATGCTTGGGGGTCGCCACAACATGAGGAACTGCATTAAAGGGTCGCGGCCTTAGGAAGATTGAAAACCACTGCTTTTGTGTGTATGTTAGGAGTAACCCGTAGACATCAATTATAGATGTTAGTTTATCCTCCCTCCTTTGAGATTCGACGAAGATGTCAAGTTAACCTCCTTTCAGTAGACATCAGATGCAGATGTTTATTTTTACCCCCCCCTCCCCCACCCTCCGTTTTTCCTCAGTGGGAATTACATGGTAATACTTAACTCATTCCTTTAACAAAATAGGGATATCAAGTCGTTTCTACTCCCATTGCGAGCTAAACGTCCTCATTCGGTCTTCTGTCGCAGCACTCGAAGTCAAAACACGGTGGACCGCATCAAACCGATTCACATTTACGATATATTTGGCGAAATGGCGCGTCGG
>CAXITT010000393.1:683653-696528 GCA_964033795.1 Lymnaea stagnalis | reverse complement strand
GCGAAGTCGGGGCGACAAATAGTCCCACCCCCACCTCCAGTCCACACCCCAAAACCATATATTTAAAAGTAGCGTCATCAAGCGAACATTTGAGGAACTACCATTTGTTAGGGCAGTCAAAGCTGTTCGATAAAGTAAATCGCTGACATGGCGGCGACGACACAGTTTTATATAGATAATGTGGCTGACATCATTTCTCAGCCCAGCAGTACAAAGCCATTAATTACATCCTTGAGGTTTTTGTATGTGCCAGGCTATTCGAAGATGTGCCTGACATGATTTCCTAAATGTGTTCTCTGAGATACAAACTCTGATGATTGCCACCATATTTTAGCTTGAGAAAACTATCTTTAGCATTAGTTTCCCTCAAGGCCACAGCTAAGGATGTATGTCAACATTTCTGGCTGTGTCGAACTTCTTTCGAATCTTGTGACTTGAAATGGTAGGTATCGCATGACAATCCGATTCCGTTTCTTTTGCAAATACGCTCTGTGCATTCAAAGGATCGACTCCTCCCATGAATTATCATTTACTCCCTTTACATTTAAAGTATCAACTCCACAGCATGAAGTATCTTCTACTCTCTGCGCAGTCAAAGTATCGACTTCAACCGGTGAAGATTCGATTACTCTCTGTGCATTCAAGGTATCGACTCCACCTAATGAATTATCGTTTACTCTATGTGCATTTCAGGTATAGACTCCAGCCCATGAAGTATCGTTTACTTTCTGTGCATTTAAGGTATCGACCCCAACCCATGAAGTATCGTTTACTCTCACAGTTTCAGACTGAAATTGGCTTAACCTTGAGGGCATTAGTTGCTATATATTCTAGCGAGCAGACACCCAGAAGGATTCAATTGTGGGCCAAACAAATTTCCGATCATATTATGGTTGAAAAGATGAAAAAATGCTGTTCAGAAATTCATTAACAGCGTTCAAGGCTGAAAGTCGTGATCGACTAATTTGTCCAACGACACAACATCGTGCAATGTCCAAAATAAGTGGGCTGAGGACTAGGGGAGATGCGTACTTTAAGTAGTAATGTTCAAATAGTTTGTTGTTGTTTTTTTTTCACTTCTTACGGAGTAAGACTTGGTGTGTGTTGTTAGTTCAATAGCGAAATGTAGGAGGTTATGCTGTAATGGACGCGATAACATTTTCCTCCACCACCATTTATGTGAGCCTCTTTTACATACACTCCTCAAATTTATTTCTTGTTACACATACACACTTCTTTTATTAACGCTTAAGGGCGAAGGAGCGGGGTAGGAGACAGGTAAACAAAAGAATTAGAATAAATTATATGCATGTAATTAAGAACCGTCAGCGACTTTTTATAAGGACCCCGGTAAACAAGTTTGAGCATCTTTAAAATAATTATTGGTGGAAGTGTATCTTTTTTTTAAACGGAAGTCCGTATATCCCCTTCTTCACGTAGGTCCCACTATCTCTTTGTTTACGTAGGTCCCACTATCTATTTTTTCCACTCAAGGCCCACTATCTATTCTTTCACTCAAGTCCCACTATCTATTCTCTATTCTTTCACTCAAGTCCCACTATCTATTCTTTGATTCAAGTCCCACTATCTATTCTTTCACTCAAGTCCCACTATCTATTCTTTCACTCAAGTCCCACTATCTATTCTTTCACTCAAGTCCCACTATCTATTCTTTCACTCAAGTTTCACTATCTATTTGTTCACTTAAGTCTCACTTTCTATTTATCACTTAAGTCTCACTATCTATTTGTTCGCTTAAGTCTCACTAACTATTTTATCACTTAAGTCTCACTATCTATTTTATCACTTAAGTATATCTGTTCGTTCAACTTAGTCCATCTACCTGTTTGTTTACTTAAGTCTAAATGTTCACTTAAGTCTATTTCCTTGGTCAATTAATTTAATACATTTGTTCGTTTAAGCCCCACTATCTTGTGGTTCAAGGATGTATATTTTTTTTACTAAAGAGTATCTATTTGTTAAGTTAAGTCCTTCTATTTGTCCAGTTAAGGCCCACTGTCTATTGGTTCACGGAAGTCTATTTGTTCAAGGAAGTAATAAAAGCGAACTGTAAGAGTACAAAACAATTTTTAGGTGTGTTTGGTTCGCCAAATCAAACTCAATTTCCGAGGCAGTATCGATACTGTCATGTGCAGAGAAGATGGTTAGGTCGGTGTTAACGTATCGATACTGCCATGTGCAGAGAAGATGGTTGGAGACCGGTGTTGACGTATCGATACCGCCAGCCATGATGTGCATCGACCAAAGGAGAGAAGATGATGATGGAAGGCGAGTTTTACACAGGATACACCCACCCATCCATTGATTGATCCTAAAGGGCCAACATCGAGGGTATCGTATTCGTGATAGTTGATTGAAATCATGCCCTCAGTGTTACAATAGTCGATGAGAGGTGCCTGGACACTCGGCTGAATTATTGGGGGGCTCGGTCAAAGTACGGGACTGTATCTTTGTGTTGAATAATAGCGTTAAGTGGGGTAGTCTTATTAAAATATGATAAGTGATCATACGAGGAAGTGGGGGAAAAAGGGGGGGGGTAGCTCCTGGGGCTCCCACGCTTTATAACTAGGGCTCTAAAACTGGACATTTTTTTATTCTGAAATCAAATGAATGTTATTTGCAAAGGTTGGCTTGTTGGTTGTTAAGATGACCCTTTCAATTTGTATCTATCTGGCTTCTTCTTCTTTACTTTCTATGAATCGAAACTCTCCTCAATCTCACTCTACCTCATTGTCTCTCGATGTTCGATGATACTTTCCCATCTGTTTTTAACTCTCTACCCCACTCTCACTATCTCTCCCACTTCTTCCTCGCCCTCTCCTCTCATACCTCCCCTCATTCATCAACGTTAACATCCACACTAGATGACAACTCTTTAACGTACTTAACATAAAATCAACACAGTTGCCTTCACAGTGCCTAGCGACTCGACCGTTTCCTGTCAGCAACAGAACTATACAACAAGCCACGAGGGTTTGTCTCAGTGTTTCTTTTCTTTATTGAAGGCTTTTGGCCAAAACTTTCGCTTTCTTGTGTGTTGTCCTTTTTCCAGATGCTTCTCTACATTCGTCACTTTGACCAGTGGATTAGGCCTACCCATCAGGGCCGCCAATACAATCTAATACGTCTAATATGATTTGTTCTAAAATGGTCTACGTTCTTACCTTCAATACAATCGATGGTTCTGATGTGATCTGTCCTCAACTGGTCTCTGTTTATACCGTCAACACAATATAATACGTCTAATGTGATCTGTTCTCAACCGGTCTATCGTTCATGCTCCAAAGAGTGACGCCTGTTAAGGATCTATTTTTATGCTCAAAATTTGTTGACACTTGTTGACACTTGTTGGAAAGTTGACCTTCAAACTTGGACATTTTTGTGATTATCATTTCAAAGCCCGTTAGACGTGTCATCAAATGTCTCCTGATTCGAAGCACTAAAACTATAAGGTGTTAGTTTACCCTAATCCACATTGATGATAGCTAATAGTTCTCCTTCTGGTCGTCAGTCCCCTTTGTATCCAGTTTCCTTCGTTCTTCTCCCCCACTTTCTATTCCCTCCATTATCTCCTTCCACCTTCCCTCAATAACCTTGACATACGCTTAATGGCACACTATTTCTTACCTCTCTCCCACACCTTCCCTCCTCCTATACCTTCACTCCTCCCACACCTTCACTCCTCCCACACCTTCACTCCTTCCTCACCTTCCCTCACTCCACAACTTCCCAACTTCCAGACCTTCCCTCCTCCACCACCTTCCCTCCTCTCAGACCTTCCCTCTGGCATCAATAAAGTAGTGAATTAAACGACTTTGGATTCCTCTCGTCTGCTCTGTCTATTCTTCTCTTTCAATATTCCTTCTCCCTCTCCCCCAACTCTCTCTCTCTCTCTCTCTCTCTCTCTTTCTCTCTCCACATTCTCTCCGTCCTCATTTCTCTTTTTCTATCACGATCTTTCTTTCTCTCTCTATCTCAATCTCTCTCTAACTTTCTCTCCAACTCTCTACCCCACTCTCTCCCACTGTCTCTCCCTCTATCACTTCCCCCGCCCCTCTCAATCTCTTCGCCTCACTGTCCCTCCTTCCCTCCCTCCCACTGAGTTGGACAAGTCCCTCTCATATAACCCAACCAATCATGGCACGACGAGCCAATTATCTTGACTGGCCAGTTTGTGGGTTATGCCGTCGTCACGGGCGGTAACTGTCTTGAGTAACGCAACTAAAGAGTTATCTGTCCTTCCACATACAGACTCCGTCGACCGAAGACAGCCACTGTTTTGAACGCGGAAAAAAAAGAAGCATGAACAATACGAGGTCAAGGTCAGAATGCTTGGATTTTTTTTTTTTAATCAGAATGACGGGGCTTTGCTTCGATCCCTGTCATTTGAATATTCTCAGTGACGATGTCATGCGCAAGCAAGGCTGAATTTAACATTACCATTTTATGATTTCGGTAGTCTTCCATGGTTTTTGGGTATTACGTCATCAACAATTGTGTACTTTTTATTTCTATGTGGAAGGAAAAGAGAGCACATTCAGAATTTAGGGTTTCCCTCCCGGCATCCGTTAAATCCTGCACGATTTTTAGTTAAAAAAAAGACCTCCCGGGAAAGGTTTACATCCCGGGAAATTTTTACGTCCCGTGAAATGTTTACATCCCGGGAAATGCCGGGTGCACAATTTAGAATAATATTTTCCTTTCTTTTTTTTCTTTATTTCTTTCTAACTTTTTTAAAAATTTCAGCAAGTGACAGAATGTCACAGTTTGCCGCTGTAAGCCCGGACCTGTCAAATCTAGTTCACTGCGCTTAAAAAAAAACTAAGCTCAGTAGCTCTAGTGCACAGGTTCTCAAGCGTTTTGAAGAAAGGATCACATTCATATAGAAGTCAAGGGACCTTTACCGCGATATTTTGAAAGGGGAAAATACGGAATTGCTGTTTTTAAATGTATAATATTATGTGATTTCTAATTTGTATGTATAGATCAGTGAGTGTGCAATAGCCTGGCGTACAGCAGTGAGCCTAGCCCTAGGCTAGGATACAGCAGTGAGCCTAGCCCTAGGCTGGGATACTAAGCTATATAAAAACCACCTTAATAATAATAATTGAAATGAGATAAATTCTTGGAAAGGAAAACATTTTAAAACTTACTTTTCCAGCATTTTGTAATTGGCGATATAATTAAAATTATAATACATTAAATAAATAAAAAACAAACTATTTAAAACATAGGATTCAGAAGATCAAAACATTGATCTTGGGCCCTAAAAATATAGAAGAAGAAGAAGATTTCACTACTTCACTTAGTCTATTTAATCAATCGGCGATCACACATAAATCCATTCGTCACGCCACTTGAGGTCACCTCCCATGGGCTGGGAACCTGTGCACTATTAGCCTGATTATGTTATTCTGTCAAACCACGCTTTATATTGTTTAGTATTTATTTTTGTAAATGAACATAGTAAGACATTGTAAAGCACAGTAAGACATAGTCAGACATAGTCAGACATAGTAAGACATAGTAAGATATAGTAAGATATAGTAAGATATAGTAAGATATAGATACATGTAGTAACGTTTATGATTGGTTGTTTTTATTCGAGACGAACTCCATGTTACAAGTTGCTAGAAACATCTGCTTGTAAATATTTAGTGATGGATTCGAAACTAGAATTAGCTGCAGGTAAAGATGCAAAACTCATAAAATGGTGGAGTTTAATAGTTTTTTGTATAGAGGTGTTATATCTTAATTTTGCTCAACAAGCATGTAATTAGCTAGTTATCCATTACTAGCAATTACCCGTAGAAATTTGAAGCAACTACTAGCAGGTGACCAACCTCTTAACTAACTTTAACTTTGTTTTTGTTTTTTTTTACTCTTTAATATACAATAACAATTCAATAGCTAACAAATGAACTCTTTTATAGTTAAATTGAGTTGATGTTATATTTGAATTAGAAATAATGTTTTCCCGGAACGAGGAAACTTTATGTCCATCTTTCCGGTATGGGCAAAATCCCGAAAAGTGAGGAACCCTAATAGAAAGGCTATTTATTTAGTCCTTGACCGGACAAAGATGTGAACTTTGAAGAGTTGTCAATGAAAAATGGTGATTACTACGGTGTTGTCACAGCCAATGTCACGGCTAATGTCACGACCAAGGTCACAGTCAAGGTCACAACCAATGCCACAGCCAACGCCACAGCCAACGCCACAGCCAACGCCACAACCAACGCCACAGCCAATGCCACAGCCAACGCCATAGCCAATGCCACAGCCAACGCCACAGCCATAGCCAATGCCACAGCCAATGCCACAGCCAACGCCATAGCCAACGCCACAGCCAATGCCAATGCCACAGCCAATGCCACAGCCAATGCCACAGCCAACGCCACAGCCAACGCCACAGCCAATACCACAGCCAAATGCCACAGCCAATGTTATACAAGCCTTTTATACAGTGGGTCAGTTATCAATGGTCACGCTTTGAAGCACAAGAATGGTAATCTATAAATAGAGACGCGTTGTTGGTGGGGGGGGGGGGACAAATATCTTGTGATGTGAATAAAGCTATCTCAAGGACACATATTCGCACTGGCCATAGCTTTGGGGGATACCAGCCAAGAGACATCAACATGGCTGAGAGTAGCATTCATTGTCATTTCTTTTTCTTTAAATAAGTACTTAAATATTAGTAAATAAAGTAATCATTTGAACTAGCGGACAAAGGATATTAGCACATAGTGAGATAGAGTTTTAATTATGTTCATACTCGGGCCTGCCTCTCACAGGATTGGATTGTATCTTGTACTGCTGACGAGCCATTGACTTTATTGATTGCTTTGTTACCTGAAACTTAATGACTGTTCTTATCATTCGTTTGTTTTCAATCCCACGATCAATGTATAGTGATATTTACTTTAATAGTACAGTGAAACCTTGAAAAAGTAAACCTTTAAATAGCGCTGTCCCTGGCAAATGTTCAAACTCAGACCCGAATTGTGCTGTCAACTGTCAGTGACGCAGACCCTGTAGCAATGAAAACTGTAGGATACATGTACATGAGCATGTCAATTAACGATATGAAAATTGTAGGATACATGTACATGAGCACATCAATGAACTACGTGAAGAATTTTTAAGCACCACAAAATCTCGCATAGATTCATGATATTTCTGTGGTTCTTCTATATACATGTAAATGCATGTATTCTCTGATTGTTTTCACATTTCTTCTGATCGCAATGTGCATATGTGAATATATCTTCTTCTGTCGAATTACTGTGCACGATTATCATTCTGGATGAACCTGCGAATAGCACCAAACTTGAAAATAACACCAATTTTGCTTTTGACCAACGGGTTTGCGTATTTCAAGTCTTACTATGTTGTTTTTTTATTATTATTATTATCATCATCATTTTTATTATAATTACTATTATGACCATTATTATTACTCTTATTATTATTATATTATTTTTTGGATCAAGAAATGTCTCGGTACATTTGTCCGCCTCAAAGGTCCATCCATGCTTGATGCACTCTAATATTGAGTTGTCGCTTCCCCCCCCCTCGCGCATAGTGTAACGAGCATCTGCTCAACTGTGCACACGTCTCATATGAGCGGAAATGAACAGCTCACAGCATGGCCAGTTAAATCTTGCTGGATGTCAGCGCGAGGGTCGGAAACTGTAAGGGGGGTGTGAAATAATAAGGCACTGATAGAAAGGATGATGAGGTTGAGAAATAGAGAGACAGATGAAGTGAAAGAATTTGAAATGAAATTATACTGGAATATAGTTAGTGGAATGCAATAAAATACATTATATTAAGAGAAAGGGGAGAACTAGATTATAAAAATGAAAAGAGTGACAGAACGAAAGAGAGAGAGACGGACAGACAGAGAGGGAAAGAGAGAGTGATATGAAGTAACAAAGAGTTGAAAAAGAGAGCGATGAAGACGACAAATAGAAAGATTAATTTTAGATGAAATTAAATTGATTGATTTAAATAAATAGAATTCACAGGTTCTCAAGACATGTAAAACAAGAATCGAGTTAGAACACCTGTGAAAAGTAGTTTCATAGGAAATTGTTATTGTTAGAGCTAATGAGTGTTACACAATAAATCACAAGATGACGTAAGGCCAGCACTAGACTTCAGTGCAGTATTTACTCTTTGTGATGAGAGCTTAATGAAGAAAACGATGAGTGTAATCTTAAAGTAAAATGGTTCCGTCTCCCAGCAACAAGAAGTAGGACAACTCTTTAAAACAACATACAAAAAGAAAAGCTTAGAGCAACATGTCGTGATGACAAGTGATCTCGAAAACTTTTCACCCATGTTATTGACAAGGTACTGACATGTTAAATCATTGCTTTCATTTACTAAACTCGAAAGAGCAGATCATTAAGATTGAAGACTTAAGCAGCTTGACATAAGAGAGTAGTGCTGTAGACAACAATGAAAGCATTGCGATCGAAAACAACACTTAAAATAGCTGAACATACAAAAACTGGCAGCGTCACTGAAATATGTAAAACATTCGTCTGATCACGTCAAACCTTTTAAGAGTTAACGAATGCAAGAAAAACTTAAGACAAAAATCCTTGGAAGCCGTGCATGAGGATTTAGATATATGCCATATAGGCGGCTGTCTGTCTTTAGGAATTGGCCATATAAGTGGCTGTCTGTCTTTAGGAATAGGCCATATTGGTGGCTGTCTGTCTTTAGGAATAGGACATATACGCGGCTCTGTCTTTAGGAATTGGTCATATAGGTGGCTGTCTGTCTTTAGGAGATGGCCATATAGGCGGTTGTCTGTCTTTGGGAATAGGCCATATAGGCGGCTGTCTGGATTTAGGAATAGGCTATATAGGCGGCTGTCTGTCTTAAGGAATAGGCCATATAGGCGGATGTCTGTCTTAAAGAATAGGTCACATAGACGGCTGTCTGTCTTTAGGAATAGGTCATAAAGGCGGCTGTCTGTTTTTAGGAATAGGCCATATAGATGGATGTCTGTCTTTAGGAATATTTCATATAGGCGGCTGTCTGTCTAAAGGAATAGGACATATAGGTGGCTGTCTGTCTTTAGGACTAGGCCATATAGGGGGCTGTCTGTCTTAAGGAATAGGTCATATAGGTGGATGTCTGTCTTTAGGAATAGGCCATATAGGCGGCTGTCTGGCTTTAGGAATAGGCCATATAGGCGGTTGTCTGTCTTAAGGAATAGGTCATATAGGCTGCTGTCTGTCTTTAGGACTGGGCCATATAGGTGGCTGTCTGTCTTTAGGAATAGGCCATATAAGCTGCTGTCTGTCTTTAGGAATTGGCCATATAGGTGGCTGTCTGTCTTTAGGAATAGGTCATATAGGCGGCTGTCTGTCTTTAGGAATAGGACATATAGGCGGATGTCTCTCTTTAGGAATAGGCCATATAGGCGGCTGTCTGTCTTTAGAAATAGGACATATAGGCGGCTGTCTGTCTTTAGGAATAGGACATATAGGTGGCTGTCTGTCTTTAGGAATAGGACATATAGGCGGCTGTCTGTCTTTAGGAATAGGACATATAGGTTGATGTCTGTCTTTAGGAATAGGCCATATGGGTGGATGTCTGTCTTTAGGAATAGGCCATATAAGCTGCTGTCTGTCTTTAGGAATAGGCCATATAGGCGGATGTCTGTCTTTAGGAATAGGCCATATAAGCTGCTGTCTGTCTTTAGGAATAGGCCATATAGGCGGATGTCTGTCTTTAGGAATAGGTCATATAAGCGGCTGTCTGTCTTTAGGAATTGGCCATATAGGTGGCTGTCTGTCTTTAGGAATAGGTCATATAGGCGGCTGTCTGTCTTTAGGAACAGGTCATATAGGTGGATGTCTGTCTTTAGGAATAGGCCATATAGGTTGCTGTCTGTCTTTAGGAATAGGCCATATAGGTGGCTGTCTGTCTTTAGGAATAGGCCATATAGATGGCTGTCTGTCTTTAGGAATAGGCCATATAGATGGCTGTCTGTCTTTAGGAATAGGTCATATAGGTGGCTGTCTGTCTTTAGGAATAGGCCATATAAGCTGCTGTCTGTCTTTAGGAATATGCCATATAGGTGGCTGTCTGTCTTTAGGAATAGGTCATATAGGTGGCTGTCTGTCTTTAGGAATAGGCCATATAGGCGGATGTCTGTCTTTAGAAATAGGACATATAGGTTGCTGTCTGTCTTTAGGAATAGGCCATATAGGTGGCTGTCTGTCTTTAGGAATAGGCCATATAGATGGCTGTCTGTCTTTAGGAATAGGCCATATAGATGGCTGTCTGTCTTGAGGAATAGGCCATATAGATGGCTGTATGGCTTGAAGTATAGACCAGATAGGCGGCTGTCTGGCTTATATGTATATGCAATACAGTCTTCTTCCCAAATTTAATTATAGGTAATACAGGCGTCTGCTTAGAGTGGCATGTTTATAAAGGTGAGCACACTCCAGGAAAACATCAAAATAACAAAGTAAAACGTGTAAAAAGAAAACAAAAATTGATGTGATGCCCCCTCTCTCCCCCAAAATTTTAATAGTTTAAGAAGAATAAGTATTTTACAGTTTTTGCCAGTCATGACCAAGCAGACTATGGTAGCTATGGTCAGTGGCCCCCCTCCCCCTCGGGGTGGGTCAAAATTTGCGCAACAATGGGCGGAACGCCTCCCCTTCTCTCCATTTCCCTACACCATCAATCAGCGAGTAGGAAGAAGATGAGAGTAGTAAATTGTGTCGTGGAATCCAGGTGGCATCGTGTTCAAAGGGTGAGGCACAATAACATTTGCAAGTGATTTAATGACAATCTCATCCAGTGCGTCACGGCAATGCATGTTTTAACAAGGAACATTAGTGGACGAGGACCTAAATCATCGTCCCGGCCAGTGGCTGATTGTTTACCGTATTATGTCTAGTAAAATTATAAAAATCCTCTCTGATTCCAGGCTTTTCGTTCGTTGTCAAATTCTAACAAGAGTACTGTTAAACGGCATTTTAAAAAAATGGTTTGGTAAAAAATGAATAAAACAAACATGTCAGATCTGGTAGCTTATCTGGAAGCACTATCTGGTAGCACTATCTGGTAGCACTATCTGGTTGACATTTGTATCGGCTTATGCCAATAATTATAACCAAATAACCTGCTGGCTATTAATGAACTGAAAATAAAAAGATGTAACATTTGTGATGCAACTTGGCTTCCCCCACCCCTTATGAAAAAATGCTTCAATCATTGGGAACCTCCAAATTAGAAGTAATACTTGATTTCTTGAAGTCAAGGTCAAGGCCAGCAAATATCTCCAAACTGCAGCCGTAGCAGCTTCAAAAAAAATTCTACTACGGACAAAAAAAAATATTCTATAAGTTGTTTATTAATCTGTTGTAAGAATCCAAAAGTTGATAATAAATCATTATTTCTCCTCTGTTGATCCGCCTCCCGATGTCCAGTATCAACTTTTAAAACCTGACACCCCCCTTCCCCCTATCCCCGGCTTGTGTCCATCGTCATTTGAGTTTTGGACACGTTCCGGCAGTACGGATCTATTTAACCAGTCGGGACACGTGACCGCTGGTATCGAACAATCGCTTAATCTCCGGGATTTGACGGGAGGCGCTCGTAGTGAAACGATACCAGGACCGTTTCATTGTCTTCGATTTTTCGCCCTCAGTGTTGGTCTTGTTATTGGAAAGTCGCGTCCGCGGAATCGACTACCGGAATAGTTAGTAGTGCATTAGCAAATCCGTAGAAGGATCGGGTCGATGGGTGGACTGACTGCCAGGCTGTTGGAAGGATTTTACTAAAGCTCTGCTTTTTTTTTTGCTCTAGTTTGATCTTTTTATATGGGATAGATGGTACTACACGATAGATTTCAATGACTTCGCCAATATTTTACACCCGACCCGTAAACTAATTATTACACCAATATTACACACCAATATACACCCAGTCGTGTAATTATCTGTCTACGCATGAAATAATCTTTCAGATTGAAGTATGATAATGACTTGTTTGAAACGTTGCGTAATATGACTTTATATTTGTAAAATCAAACCATTTTGAGATCAATATTTAGCCACCAAAGCCATTCTCTTTTACAATGCCCCACGTGGCAGGGCTACCAGCGCCCCACGTTACAGGAATCCCTATGCCCCACTTGACAGGGGTACCAATGCCCCACGCTACAGGGCTACCAATGCCCCACTTTATAGGACTACCAATGCCCCACATTACAGGGCTACCCATGCCTCACTCATAGGGCTACCAATGCCGCACATTACAGGGCTACCTATGCCCCCAAGTTACAGGGCTACCGATGCCTCACTCATAGGGCTACCAATGCCCCATGTTACAGGGCTACCTATGACCCACGTCAAAGCATAGCCTCATACTGTGCGATCGTTAACTTTAAAATTGTCAGTGTGGGTCATGGCTAATGAGGGTGAGAACAATGTCTGGTGGGGCAAATGCCCTCATTACTATTCCCTCCTGGGCAATGTCGTTCTCATTACATCAACGTTAATCACAACGAGTTTTTTTTCTTAATGAGCTTATTGTAATTATTGTAATTGTTTCTTTTTTTTTTTTTAAAACATCCGAAATTTCTTTCTTCCTATGACTGAGACGAATCTCGATGCTTCTGCTGGGTCGTTTGAAATAACGTGGTTCGATCATAGGACTGTTCCTTTATAAACTGTTATAAAGTGAAACCTGTGAGAAGTGAACATTGAAACAGCACCGCCCCTGGGTTGTGAACGAACCACATGACAATCAGAGGCGTAGCTAAGAGAGTCAGTGATGTCACTAGGGTTAGCCCCCACCCCCACTCCCCT
>CAXITT010000393.1:667563-683565 GCA_964033795.1 Lymnaea stagnalis | reverse complement strand
CCCCCCCCCCCGCCCCACATCCCACGCCACTGAGGACAATCACAGGGGTGACAATGCACATGTAGTCAATGCTTGGCTGTTCATAACAGACTAGTCTAGTACTGAAACGTGTTAACATTGATGCAAATTGACGGCGTCGTAGAATGTTGAAGGACAGTCGAAGCTAAGAGCTTACTGTCGGCACTGCTCTGTTGTTATTACACAAGCACTAAAGTATTTGTTTTCTCATTTCTTCTTATCTTTCAATAATCACGTTTCTTCTTATTTTCAATGAGCGCATGTCTTCTTATTTTCAATGAGCGCATGTTTCTTATTTTCAATGAGCATGTTTCTTATTTTCAATGAGCATGTTTCTTTTTTTCAATGAGCATGTTTCTTATTTTCAATGAGCATATTTCTTCTTATTTTCAATAAGTTTAAGTCTTCTTATTTTCAATGAGCATGTTGCTTCTTATTTAAAACTACTCATCCTTCTGGCGCAACCTGTGATTAGCACAATACGCAACCTGTGGTTAGCACAATCCCTGCAAAGAGCTTCAGATTTGTGCTACTGACATTCATCACTGTGAAAGCAACTGACAATGTCCACTGTTAAATATAAGATACAAGGCACAATCCACTAGCTGCAAACGTAAATTAGACTGTCACATCCACTAGTTCCTACCGTAAATTAGACTGTCACATCCACTAGTTGCTACAGTAAATTAGACTGTCACATCCACTAGTTCCTACCGTAAATTAAACTGCCACATCCACTAGTTGCTACCGTAAATTAGACTGTCACATCCACTAGTTCCTACCGTAAATTAGACTGTCACATCCACTAGTTGCTACAGTAAATTAGACTGTCACATCCACTAGTTCCTACCGTAAATTAGACTGTCACATCCACTAGTTGCTACAGTAAATTAGACTGTCACATCCACTAGTTCCTACCGTAAATTAAACTGCCACATCCACTAGTTGCTACCGTAAATTAGACTGTCACATCCACTAATTCCTACTGTAAATTAGACTGTCGCATCCACTAGTTTCTACCGTAAATTAGAATGTCACATCCACTAGTTCCTACCGTAAATTAGACTGTCACATCCACTAGTTGCTACCTTAAATTAGACTGTCACATCCACTAGTTGCTACCGTAAATTATACTGTCACGTCCACTAGTTGCTACCGTAAACTAGACTGTCACATCCACTAGTTGCTACCGTGAATTAAGTTGTCACTTCAATTCCGCCTATCTAATATTTCGGTAGCATCTTCTTTTCGTGCTGCGTGTAGCCCTACCATTATGTTTATAGTGTTATTGTTTGTGTCCACGCGGTATGTTATAATTATCCACGCGCGTGCTTGTTACCTATAACTCTTAATGTTTCCAAAAATAGAGAAACGTTTCCTGAGTGGCTGTCGCCATGACCAACCCCCACCCCCACCCCCCTCACGGGATCGGACATCAATCGGCCCCTGGCGTATTTCTGACCTGGATGAGCCCATGGCGAGTACTTTGTTAGCGCTGAGTGGAGACACGCCAATGGATTGTGATTCCTCGGAGATATTAAATGTACAACACTACACAGGCGAGTGGAACACACGAGGGCCACGCTCAACAGTAGGTCAGGTTTGGGTATTACAATGATACTGATGGATTTTTTAAACGACAAACTAGTGGTATTGATAATGGATATGTTTAGACACGTTTGAAAAATTTGAGCGTTCACACCATTTTGATTTATGTCTTATAGCTCTTCCGGTGCGTCCAGCTTCCTCTTCGAAACCGCCACGCCCCCCCCCCCAGCTCCATATGTTTGATATCAATAGTCCGGAAGGTGGAAACGCCCTCTCACGCAGCGAGAGTCCTAGGCAACGGTTGAACTCCGGCAAACAGGGTCATATGTTTTCTTTAGGAGGGAGGCGGCTATAACATTCATCTATTAAGAGCCATGGGTAGAGTGTACAACTGCCTGTAGGATAATTGCTTAAAGGCCGACAGGTAGGGTGTAGGACTGTCTTTCAACTGTCTGTAGGGCTATTGTTTAAAGACCGACAGGTAGGGTGTAGGACTGTCTTTCAACTGTCTGTAGGACTATTGTTTAAAGACCGAGTGGTAGGGTGTAGGACTGTGTGTAACACTTGGACCCACCTGGTATTTTCTCAAAGTACCCCGGACGCCGTGTAAAAAAAAACTACCCCCGGTTAAGCCCTGGTCCACTCTTTTCCAAAACTACAGTTGGGCGTTGCTTTTCTGAACTTATTCGGACCGGGGATCGTTCCGGAAATATTTTTTTTGTTCCGTAAAATAAAGTTGCATTTTTTAGACCCAAATCGCACTAACAATACCGCACTGTGTATACTGTCAGCTGATTGGAGAAACGGATCATTGTGTGTGTGTGTGTCATAGACATTTCCCAAAAAATAGATGGCTGACGTTGAGAATAAATAAAACCGATGTCACTTCGACTTTGCAGGCGTGTTTTCTGCGACAAATATGTATCAATTATCACGTTGACAGATAGCATTACTCCTCCTTTTGTCTCTACACTCACGTTGGGTACTTAATGCTACCTTGATTCTCCGACCGGGGTTTGAATGGTAAGCTAGCGTTTCCTATGCGACAGTGCTTCATGACATGCGCATTTCGTCAGATACATTTTTTTTAAAAATAAGATAAGGGCAGTTTGGATCACCGATACTTTGAGTGATGGGCGTTCGGAAAATCGACTCTCTGCTGTATGCTGCAATTATCATGTATCTCGACCCTAACAATTCGGATATCGTTATTCGATTACTAAAATTATTGTGGAAGTCCAGGAGACGCAATGTCAGGGATATCAGACCCATCTTCCATGATGTCAGACATATGTTCCATGATATCAAACATATGATTCATGATATCAGACACTGACTCAAAGGTAGAATGACGATTGGAATATATAAAAAAAAAATAGCTAAAAGAGCAGCGTGTATGAATTGAACTCAGACTTATTTCCAGTATATTAAGAGAGAGGATACTATTATCACCACTACGCAAAGTATGTGGTCAATGAAACAAGCAAGTCAAAAACCAAATCTGCCGGTTATTCGGAGATATAAAGTACACAAAGAGTCTAGTCATTGTTATAAAAGTAGATAAAGAGTCTGGTCATTGACATAACATGTACACAAAGAATCGGGTCATTGACATAACAAGTACATAAAGAATCAGGTCATTGACATAACATGTACACAAAGAATCAGGTCATTGACATAACAAGTACATAAATAATATGTTCATTGACATAACAAGTACATAAATAATATGTTCATTGACATAGCAGGTACATAAAGAATCTGGTCATTGACATAAAAAGCACATAAAGATTCTGTTCATTGATATACCACTGTATGCGGTGCGATCTGTAAATGAAATCATTGCTCACCTAATTGTGTGCATGAGTCTATAAATAAAGATTTTTTTCAGTAGATGAATTCGTACTGTTATAAGCCACATTACGTAACAACATATGGCATCACTTCCTTAGGGGCAATGACGATGCAGCCAGCTTCTAATACCCCTGTCAGCTGTAACATCTGAGATTTCAGATCATTTGAACTGCGTGTAAGAAATTAGATGGTGTTGGTTTAAGCTATTCCAGATTTAATTATGGCAGAGGTGGAGAGAGAGAGAGAGAGAGAGAGAGAGAGAGAGAGAGAGAGAGAGAGAGAGAGAGAGAGAGAGGGGGGGAGGGGGGGAGAAAACAATGCATATAGGATATGTTTCATGAGTGTGTGTTTCGTTTTATACTACTTGTAGTGTGTGTTAAATAGTATAGTGTTTATGTTAACAATAATAGTGGAAGAAAAGACAGAGGAGGAGAGAGAGAGAGAGAGAGAGAGAGAGAGAGAGAGAGAGAGAGAGAGAGAGAGAGAGAGAGGGGGGTAGTGGGGTAGGAAGCAATGCATTTAGGATATGTTTCATGAGTGTGTGTTTCGTTTTATACTACTTGAATTGTGTGTGGCTAAAGTGTGCGTATTTGGTGTAGAGATTTATTGTGTAGCTGTTGCCTTGTGATTTTGCATGATGTCATTTTTCGGTATGAGAGATGACGGTGTTCATTGTTATTGCTTTAATTTATGCACTGTTGCAGTTATCGTTACTATTAAAAATACTGTTTTTAATTTGCCAATTTTTAGCATTAAACGTGTATTCTTTCACTTATCGACCCAAGTCCAATTTATTGACTTGTTTAAAAGATCGAATGCTTACAAAAATCCCGGTCGAGGTGACTTAACTCATAACCTCGGCTTAAACTAAAAATGTAGACGAGAGCTCACCTGCCCCACCGGTTCAGTCACCCGGGGAACGGACGCTGTCACCCACGCTAATGTATGCCACAGTTTCAACCGGCCTCAGTCGACCAGTCGTTCACCAGGTGAACACAGCACGAGAAATCTTAACATGTGACGTGTGTTGAAAAGAAGAAGAAAAAAAAAACGTCATCCACACATAACATGGAAATGTTAGGAGAGAAAAAGTCTATTGTACGCAAATATTTTAACAACTTTTTTAAAAAGACGTTTTTATCAAAGACGAGTTAATACGCACCAAAAAGTAGAAAAAAATTGACTTGTTTTTTTTTAATGCAATACGCAAAGGCATAAAACTTTTCTCTTTTGTAAAAAAAAAAAAAGGAAATCTGAGCTCATCCAGTCACCTGTTTACTCAACCGTGAAACAGACGCGGACAACCACGATAATTTGAGGGACTGTCTCAACCCGCCATGCTGACACAACCCAGCTGCCTCCAGACGACCGACACCTTTGAGGGCAGCGCTTCACGGGTCACGCGTCACGAGAACATGATCACATGGCTCACACTATCACGTGTAAACCGAATGGATAAATAATGCTTCCTCCATATATCCACAAGATGGATATGCAAGCAGACAGAAAGTGTTTATAAAGACACTGACCTTAGACGATAAGTTTTTTAGTACTAGTTTTCCCACATACAATCATGGGTTCCTCGGGAGGTAAGGGGAGAGGTAGGGAGAGATAGAGAAGGTGTGGGAGAGAGGGAGGGTGGGAGAGATCGAGGGGAAAGGAGAAAGAAAGGGAGAGAGAATGGGTGGAAAGAGGGAGTTTGGGGGAGATGGAGGGGGGAGAAGTGATTGAGATGACCCCTCCAGTAAAAGCGTGCACGATGAAATTGAGTTGGGCTGAACAATGTGAAACGGCTGTTTAGAAAGTTAATGAGTGTACGAAATGAAGAAGAAAGCAACGCTTAATGAATAGACATAGACGAAAAGGAGAATAAGAAAGAGAACCACTAAAATAAGTAGCCCTTACTTCATAGTGTATTTACAGAGAACAGTTGACCAGTGGCGTCACTAGGATTGGTGATGCGCACCTTCCACGAAAAAGCCCTCTGCAGTAGATCGGAAATGCCGCCGCTAAATGGAAAGAAAAAAAAGTACAACGTGTGTGGGGGGGGGTAGGGGGGGTAATCCCCGCACAGAACCACCAACCCCCCCCCCCCCCCCCCCCCATCCCCATTATTTTTTGTTTCTTTTCATTTAAAAAATGAATGGAATAGGAAAGGTCAGAGAAAATTTGGAGAGAAAGATTCGAAGAAAATAGGAGAGACAAGATGAGAGAAAGGTCGGAGAAAATAGGAGAGAAGAGGAGAGAGAAAGGTCGGAGAAAATTGGAGAGATCATGTGAAAGAGATAAGTGGCTACAGGATAAAGGAGAGAAGATTTAAAAAAAAACAGTTTGAGAGGACTGAGTAGCGGAATGAAAGGTGGAATGGATGGAAACAATTATCTGGATTAAAATGTTTTTAAAATAGTTATCAATAGGTATAAAGTGGGGGGTGGGTGGAGGGGGGGTCACTGTTTCTTCGTGACTNGGGGGGGGGGGGGGGGCGCAGGCATTGGGGAAGTCTTTGTTTGTTAATTACAACCACAATTTCATCTGTTATCCGCCTGAGATCCTAATCATTGTCTGGCTGTTCAAATGCCGTATTATTTTGCTACACTTTATACTTGACCATTGTTTCTAGCTATATCGCTAGGATTGTTCAAATTATCCGATTTCTGATATCTGGGGAGCAATGTTCCCTTTAAGCTGCAGTCATCTCACAGACGCCGCTCAGCAGTTTTGAGTACCGCGCAGCTAATTTCCACTTAAGCGCGTGTTTGTGGCTGTAGGCTGTACAATTTTGCGCACAAAAGAAACAATTGATGCAGTAAAACTGTGCACACAACTTGATGATTTTGCACACAACTTGATGATTTTGCACACAACTTGATGATTTTGCACATGAACCAACAAACCTTAGAGGGAACATTGCCTACAGGCAGTATCTTGTGTGGAGCAATAGATCAGCGCTTTTGGCAGAGAAGAGAGTAATCGCATATTGTTTCCGGGATTGGGGGGGAGGGGGGTGGAGGTAGATAGGTGGTTGACATCTCCAGATAAAAAGTTACATATGTCTTAACAGAGAGTTGATTTTTTTTATGGTAATACTAGCAAAGCTCGGTCCATTTGATGACAGCTTTTTAGGGACATGGACACAGTGACAAGGTTTGACATTTTAACATCAATGCAATAACAGACGAAAATAGTTCAGATCTCTGCCGTTGCGGATGCGTGATGGATGTGCGATGGATGCGTGATGGATGAGTGATGGATGCGTAATGGATGCGTGATGGATGTGTGATGGATGCGTGATGGATGCGTGATGGATGTGTGATGGATGCGTGATAGATGCGTGATGGATGTGTGATGGATGTGTGATGGATGCGTGATGGATGCGTGATGGATGCGTGATGGATGTGTGATGGATGTGTGATGGATGCGTGATGGATGCGTGATGGATGCGTGATGGATGCGTAATTACTTCATCATTTTTGGAAAAAGTGACGGCTGTTCCTTTCTATATTTGAAGTTAATTCAGAATGTATCCACTCTCTTGTACTAGAAATGTTTGGTATATCTAGAGTTAATTCAGACTTTATCCACTCACTTGTATTAGAAATGTTTTGGAAACCTAGAGTTAATTCAGAAACAATCCATTATCTTTTTACTACAAATGTATTGGAAAAAGTCATTTCGAAGTCAGTTTCACAAATGTTTAAAACAATCCGCTGACTTTTCACTGACTTAATTAATGTTAATTGTTTATTTGACCAAAGCGTTCATCAGCGAACACTGACATCATACAATAAACTTAAACTAGTTGAAGAAATGCGTGAAGAATTAAAAATTTACTGCGCAAATGAACCGAGTCAATTAAGTAATTTTTTTTTTTTAAATCTTTGATTTGAATTTAATTTATACAACTTTTAAAAATGAATAGGCATCTTTTTGCATCCTGCATCAATCATGAATAACATCTGAAGCCGTAGAATACACATCATGCACCCATTATACACTCATCATGCCTCCACTGGGTACCAATGCTCACGTGAGAGCTGGAGAGCATGAGAGAGCTTGACTATATCTTAGCGGTCCTCCAAAACAACGTAGGCATCTGTGTTTGGTCATTGTCTGTGTTTGTTGGACGTGTTCTGTAACATTATTGTAACGGCTTGCTACGCACCCATCAGCCTTAGGTCCCAATTGCTTACAGATGACATGCAGGGTTGTGCATAGCAAGTAGAGATAAGGAACATGAGAAAAGAAATGGAGAGATCTTCGAATAGCAAAAGATTTTCAGATTGTTGTATGACAGATTGACATAGAGAGAGTACGTTTTGATTGCAGGTAGATAGAAGTAGAAACGATTCAGATCTAAAAAAAAGATAGAGAGAGAGAGAGAGAGAGAGAGAGGAAATGGAAAGAGATGGAGAGACAAACACGAGTATGTGTACGGTAGGAGATTTAATGACTCCCCATGTCCAGAAAATAAAAATGGTCAAACTTATTTGAAGATTTTTAAAGGGTCGCACACAAATTTAAAATCCGTTGCCGTGCATTCAATGTTTGCTCTATAGCATTTAATGTTTGTTCTATATCATTCAATGTTTGATCTATATCATTCAAAGTTTACTCTATGGCATTCAATGTTTTTCTATAGTTTCCAATATTTTTATATAGTATAAAATCCTAAATGAAAGGAAATGATTAAAACCTTTCCGGCAGAGAGAAAAATATATAATTAAAGAAATATCCTAAAATCAAACTAAACATTTTCAAGTATTCTAATCAGATCTTGAAAACACTCATTACGTACTGATTAACTGATCCCTCATTGGCTATTACTTGAGCTTTGCTCCTCCCACTTCAATGTTGTTGTTTTTTATAACTTGTACAACAACAATATGTCTCTTGTCATTCCTAATAACACACTTTATTAAGTAGACGAGTCAGAATAAAGGGAGTCTACGAACGGCAGGAGATCAATTACCCGTCAGTGCCATCATGGGTTGTGTCACCACAGGCTGTTACGTCATTCCAGATGACTTGAGTTAATCTTAGGTAAAAGAGGGCAGATGGGGAGACATGCAGCTAATGGAAAGAGATGTCAGTAGTTTAGGTGACCGCATCTGGGGTGCAGTGGGTAGCGACATGCGACTATTTGGGTGAGGTGTTAGTAAGTCATGTGACCGTATATGGGGTGTAAGGATATTGGTGATCAGTTAGTCTGGAGGCAAGAAGTGATTGATTTGGGCAATGCTAGAGACAGTACGATGATGAGATGGTGGGTAAAATGGCTTGGGTTGCCAGAGAGGATGGGTAAAATGGCTTGGGTTGCCAGAGATGGTGATTAAATGGCTTGGGTTGCCAGAGAGGATGGGTAAAATGGCTTGGGTTGTCAGAGATGGTGGTTAAATGGCTTGGGTTGCCAGAGATGGTGGTTAAATGGCTTGGGTTGCCAGAGAGGATGGTTAAATTGCTTGGGTAGTCAGAGATGGTGGGTATAATGGCTTGGGTTGCCAGAGATGGTGGTTAAATGGCTTGGGTTGCCAGAGAGGATGGGTAAAATGGCTTGGGTTGCCAGAGATGGTGGTTAAATGGCTTGGATTGCCAGAGAGGATGGGTAAAATGGCTTGGGTTGTCAGAGATTGTGGTTAAATGGCTTGGGTTGCCAGAGATGGTGGTTAAATTGCTTAGGTAGGCAGAGATGGTGAGTATAATGGCTTGGGTTGCCAGAGATGGTGGTTAAATGGCTTGGGTTGTAAGAGATGGTGGTTAAATTGCTTGGGTTGTCAGAGATGGTGGGTATAATGGCTTGGGTTGCCAGAGATGGTGGTTAAATGGCTTGGGTTTTATGAGATAGATTTTGGATAACTGGCTTAGGTTGCCAGAGATTCGCGGTAAATAGCTTGTGTTATCCGAGATCGGGGGTAAATCGCTGTAGTGAAATTGCTTGTGTTGCTGGACATTGTAGGTAAATAGCATGGATTTCCGGAGATTGTGTGCAAATTGTGTCAGATGCTGAAAATGGATAGAGTTCATTTCGTGGATCAACCAACAATTCAAAAGATTCGATTCCGAATTTTCCCCATTTACAAGTAGTTAAAAATTTTTTTTAATAGTTTTAAATATTAGTTCTATCATTTCAATATACATGTCTTCATGTTCACCGTCCAGAATGTGGTCATACTGTTCAGCTGACATCATTCCTACGCTTATTGTTGTTCAGTTCTTTGTTACGTGCCAAAAGTTCAGTGATTCTTTTCGTGTGGTGCAGTCTTCCTGTTGACGTGATGCTGTTTCAGTATTGTCCTAGTCCACTGCCATGCGAAGTCGGATGTATCCATTACACAATCTTAGTTTCTCAAGGCTCGCACTTAACCAGTCAACAAATGGTAAATAGGTCAGGGGCGTAGCCTCGATACCGTGTTAATTTTGCAAGCAGAAGGTACACATATTTTTCTCACCATTAAACGTCTTGAAATTAAAGCAAAAACTTTTTTTTTTAAATGGAATCCCTTATTAAAATATGTGCCCCAGCTAATTACGAATTGAATCAACTACCAATGTTAATAACACAAATGAGTAAAGTGTCTACCAATGTTAATGACACAAATGAGTAAAGTGTCTACCAATGTTAATGACACAAATGAGTAAAGTGTCTACCAATGTTAATGACACAAATGAGTAAAGTGTCTACCAATGTTAATAACACAAATGAGTAAAGTGTCACTCAAGATAAAACGTCTATGCTCCCATCCTGTAGTGGAGGAGGTAATGTAAGATTCGATTGTGTCGGGTTATACAGTGTAGGGTTGTACTGCGTAGGGTTGTACTGTGTAGGGTTGTACTGTGCAGGGTTATGATGTGTAGAGTTCTACAGTGTAGTGTTCCGAGTGTGTAGAGAAGGGGTCCTCAAAGTACAGCCGGGAGGGCGAAATCTGGACGCCAAACGGGTGCTCGGGTTCAGTGACAAGTCCGGACACTGATATTGACCTGACCATCTTGTCAGTCAAAAGCCAGGCCAATACTTCTCAGTGAATTCTGTTTTAATGTGTTCTTTTTTATAAATATTGTATCGTTTTTCCTGTTGTTGATTTTAAATCACTGAAAAGATAGGTGCATTATGGTTAGTGTGTACAATAATTCTTTTACATTATTTTGTAACATATGGTCCCCAAATACCTAAGGAAAATGAATCGGCCCTTTAGATTAAATATTTTGAGAACTCCTGGTGCTGAAATTCGACGGGGTGGAATTTGTCTGTGTTTAAAAAATGTGATTGTTCCAGATATCACCCGCCTTCTTCCTGGCATTTCTATACAATTTACGTTCTTGAAAATATTGAATTGAATTACTTACAGGCAATGTCAATTATTTGTGCTAATGAGTTAGGGGTGACGAAATGTAGCACAATCCCTAGTGTGCTAGACTATTAGACGCCATCTGGTCTGGTGGCATAATTTCCGTTTCTTCAGCCGTTGTTATATCTAGCAATATGAAGCTTGAAGAGGACAGAGACATACTATCCTGATGCTTTTCAGCCGCTGTTACATCTAGCAAAATGAAAGCTTGAAGTGGACCTGGGACAGACTATCCTGGTGCTTATTTTTCCTGTCCTTTAATGGCTTTGTTGGGGTTAGGCTGAGGAACTGTCGGACTGAGACCTGTGGCGGCCACTAGACAGACTCAGTTACCGACCCCCAGTAGTATACGTAAGAGGTGCGAAAGGGGGCCACCATCCCGGGGGGGACAAGTTGGGGTTTATAGATATACAGGCTTAACATAGCAGATGAATGAGCCAGAGGGGCGTACTCTAGGCAATTCAGTTGAGATCCGCCACTGCCCCCGTCCCTTATTGTTCACTTTGATTTCAATGAAAAAGTATTTTTGTTACAAATTTTTGGTCGCTTATTCATCCCTGACCCACTAGCTGACACATTTAGCTGACCCACTTAAGACCAGTTAAGCTTCAATTGCAGTTCATAATTTGATGAAAGTCTCATAAAACTCCTCCTTGCTAATATCGTCTTAGAAAAGGTTTACAAGTTGTGATTTATAGAGATGTTAACTTGTAATGTATTGAGATGTCAATTTGTGATTATTGAGATGTTAACTTGTGATGTATAGAGATGTTAACTTGTAATTTATGGAGATGTTAACTTGTGATGTATGGAGATGTTAACTTGTGATGTATGGAGATGTTAACTTGTAATGTATGGAGATGTTAACTTGTGATGTATGGAGATGTTAACTTGTGATGTATGGAGATGTTAACTTGTGATGTATAGAGATGTTAACTTCTGATGTTTTGAGATGTTAACTTCTGATGTGTTGACATTCTTACTTGTGATGTATTAAGATGTTATGTTGTGATGTATGGAGGTGTCAACGTGTGATGTAATGAGTTGTCCAAGATGCCCATCAGTATTGCTGATCGGGTTCGTTGTTGTTATATTTAAGTACCACCTTCTTCTGGCACTGTGTCCTGTCTCTATACATCTGTTACCAAATATTACGGGTGTTAGGTGGCCGAGCGGATTAAACTTAGTCGAATCCCCAGCTTGTGGACTGGAGTTCAATCCCCAGCTCGTGGACTGGAGTTCAATGTCCTGCTTGTGGACTGGAGTTCAATGCCCAGCTTGTGGACTGGAGTTCAATCCACAGCAAAACCCTAGAGAAGCAAACACAACACTAGCACACCGGGTAGATGGGACTTGTTAACCTTGGATGGCAACTCACCTGAGAGAAGGCAAACTTCTGAAATCAAATCCTGTTGACGCAGTCCCGTAGGAGGCGGCACATTGACACAATGAGAATTCCGACAACCTAAGTGACGTGGAACGCATAAAGAGCACACTGAGATCAAAGGATTTTTGTAAAAAGTATATACTGTTTATCTCCAGTTGTCTTGACGGAGTTTTTCCATTGGAATAAATAGACAGGGACGAGGGGCTTGAAGAATTGAGCAACTCTCCCTCAACTTATAACAAGACACAGTCCAGTAAAGGCTGTTACTACATTCGAGTATTCCCATGCTGCGTATATCAGGGTACATTTGACACTACTGTATGGGTTACAACCATGAAACAAAAAATTGTGCTCAAAGATCAAGATGAGTCACTTCATTTGCGGTTGTCATGGTTCATATCATTTCTGGTTGTCATGAATGAGATGACATGTGTTGGTTCATATAGTTTGAGGTATCATGGATTTGACGACATGGGCTGGTTCATATCATTTGAGGTTGTCCTGGATTTGATTACATGGATTGGTTCATATCATTTGAGGTTGTCATGGATTTGATGACATGGGTTGGTTCATATCATTTGAGGTTGTCATGGATTTGATGACATGGATTGGTTCATATCATTTGAGGTTGTCATGGATTTGATGACATGGATTGGTTCATATCATTTGTGGTTGTCATGGATTTGCTGACATTGATTGGTTCATATCATTTGTGGTTGTCATAGATTTGATGACATGGATTGGTCCATATCATTTGTGGTTGTCATAGAGTTGATGACATGGATTGGTTCATATCATTTGTGGTTGTCATGAATTTGATGACATGAATTTGTTCATATCGTTAGTGGCTGTTATGGATTTGATTACATGGATTGGTTCATATCATGTGTGGTTGTCATGAATTTGATGACATGGGTTGGTTCATATCATTTGTGGTTGTCATGGTTTGGGTGACTATATTTACAACCATTTCGACATTGTGTGTATCTGTGTGTGTGTATCTGTGTGTGTGTATAATAAAAGTGGGTGGGAGGTTTGAGGTCATTAGCTCTAAGTATTCTCAGAATAAATCGTGTGTTCAGGTTCCCCAGCCCCCACCCCCAAATGAACTGTACTCACCCACCTCTTCCCCCAATACATTTCCCTTTCCGTCTCCAAATGTGTCATTTTTCCCTGCCGTAATGTCTCGCTTATGCTCAGTTCTAACGTTAGATAATTGAAAATCTTTACACAAAATGCTTTATTTGTATTTTTTAGACCGGGTTGAGTCGTAAATCGCAGCCTAAATTTGCGCATCGCGTCCACATTTCCAAAAAATCGACAGGAATGGTTATGACAATTATAAATTGTAAAATGGAAGGTTTTCTGGGATGCTTCATTTCGTTCAGTATATGTTGCTGACCAATATATCATCATATTGCGACATCTATCATCTTACTTAAATATCCAACATCTTATTTTCATATATGTGATCTAATTGTAATATCTATCATGTTATCGTAATATCTATCGTACAACCGTTTATGAAGACGTTTTCGCTTTGTCTTTCGTATGTATTGATGACTACGTGTTTAAAGTATGTCACTTTATTGGGCCACGTGACTATTCGAATAGCCATTCTTCTGAAAAGCCACTGCCTGGCCAGCTGCACTCTGACTGACCAGCCACTGTCTGACTAGCCACTATCTGACCAGCCAGTGTCTGAAAGACTAGCTGTTATCTGGCCAGCCATTGTCTGAATAGCCACTATCGGACCAGCCAGTGACTGACCAGCCACTTTCTGACCAGCCAGTGTCTGAAAGACTAGCTGTTATCTGGCCAGCCATTGTCTGAATAGCCACTATCGGACCAGCCACTGTCTGACCAGCCACTTTCTGACAGCAAATATTTGCATAATGGATAATTTAGGCGAGTGGGAAAAGGTATTTGTACATCGTTAACAAGAAAGTACATTTTTTAAATTATTTCATACTGTTAAAAAAACACGCATGCCACCAAAGTTTTCTTTTTTTATGACCCAACATATTCATCTTATAATCCAGACCCAACATAATCATCTTATAATCCAATCCCAACATAATCATCTCATAATCTAGTCCCAACATAATCGTCTCATAATCTAGTCCAACATGATCATTTTATAATCTAGTCTCAACATAATCATCTTATAATCTAGACCTCCCACATAATCATCTGTTAATCTAGTCCCAACATAATCATCCTATGATCTAGACCAACATACTCATCTTATAATCTAGACCCAATATAATCATCTTATAATCTAGACCCAACAAAATCATCTTATAATCTAGACCTACATAATAATCTTATAATCTAGACACAACATGGGCACCGCATAAAAATAGTCATGATAATACCAATACTTAAAAATCAAGCTATCGTGATCAATATTGAGCACTTGAAATAAATGTGTAAGATTAAAATCGACCCCTTAAGATGATGTTGGTGAAATCGATATCTGCACTTCAAATCAATCCTATTAGAAACAATATCGGTACATTAAAATAAATTTACATTGATTGATACGATGCTTTAAAGTCAATATATTAAAATTAACATTAGTATGTCCAGAAAGTAAAAGGCTCATAGCGACTCCATTTTAAAATAACATTGATTTAGAATAGTGACCTTGACCCCACTCAAGATTTGTCCAACTCAAGCCAGCCATACTTGAGCATCAAGAGCATGGGCCAGAACCCCAAAAATCAATAGCTAATTGCAAAACTTGATTGTTCTTCAGTTTTCTCTATTGTCCGGTAGCCTCTAACAAACAACACACTCACCAATAGGCGTCAGCGAAATGTCCCTCTCACAGACAATCAGCGGCGGAGACTGAGGAAATGAGACATGGTGGTTGGGGGGGGGGACATCACAATGAGACGCACGGTTGTGGATGGAGGTGGCCGTTTAAGGTGACATCCTGATAAGACCCATGGGTGGGGTGGGGGGTGGTCTCCTTATTACAAGGAGTTAAATTACAACATTACGTGATTTTCAGTGTGTTTTTGCTTTTCTTTCATACAGATCTTATCAGGCTGATTGAAGAATGGCAAGATCATGACAAGCTCATGGATGTCTCAGATCCAGGACACAAATACTGGGTGGCATTAGCAGGGGCGTGGGAAGGCGACGTAGTTGGGGGGGGGCAGTACTCCTACAGTGTCATTGTATAGGGATGGCGGCACTTTAGGCCAACTGCTGAATAATGTTGTTTAATGAAAGGGGTGGCGTCCCCGGCGGCACTAACTCTAACTACGCCACTGGGCATTAGCAATAGCGTGGGGGGAGGGGGTGTGTGGATGGCAAAACATGTTGACGGGTTAAATGGTATGACATTGTCTTCAAAGATTGAGTGGCAAATGCAGACAAAGAAACCAAAGGACAGAGTGGCGTAAAATGTAGACAAGGACAACAAATAACAAAATGTCATAATTTTGTTCTTCTTTAATAAAGATCTCGGGAACGCCCTTCTCCCCCCGGGCATGCAAACTTGTCACCAGGGGCGTCTTTTCATTTTTTTAAAAAGTGGTTTGGGGGGGGGGGCAAAACCAAAGCTTGGTCGGCTTGTTACGTTGTTTATTGCTGGAGGCGCCACAGTACATACCAATTAAAGAAAACCTGCAACCTGCAAATTCAGGGGGGGGGTTAAATGCCCCCTGCCCTACCCAAGTGACGTCCATGTTTGTCACCCGCTTCCCTACCATTCCTTTCCCTCGACTCTAAGGTAAACCACCCCCGGGCAGTCAGTGAGGACATCCAAACATGACATCACCACAGCACCACCCCCGGCAGTCAGTGAGGACATCCAAACATGACATCACCACAGCACCA
>CAXITT010000393.1:599646-664995 GCA_964033795.1 Lymnaea stagnalis | reverse complement strand
CCCCGGCAGTCAGTGAGGACATACAAACATGACATCATCACAACACCACCCCGGCAGTCAGTGAGGACTTACAAACATGACATCACCACAGCACCACCCCGGCAGTCAGTGAGGACATACAAACATGACATCACCACACAACCACCCCGGCAGTCCGTGAGGACTTACAAACATGACATCACCACAGCACCACCCCGGCAGTCAGTGAGGACATACAAACATGACATCACCACACAACCACCCCGGCAGTCAGTGAGGACATACAAACATGACATCACCACAGCACCACCCCGGGCAGTCAGTGAGGACATACAAACATGACATCACCACACAACCACCCCGGCAGTCAGTGAGGACTTACAAACATGACATCACCACAGCACCACCCCGGCAGTCAGTGAGGACATACAAACATGACATCAAACCAACACCACCCCGGCACTCAGTAAGGACTTACAAACATGACATCACCTCAACACTACCCCCGGCAGTCAGTGAGGACTTACAAACATGACATCATCACAACACCACCCCCGGCAGTCAGTGAGGACTTACAAACATGACATCAAACCAACACCACCCCGGCACTCAGTAAGGACTTACAAACATGACATCACCACAACACCACCCCCGGCAGTCAGTGAGGAGTAATTACAAACCTGCCATCAAGCCAACAATTCCAGCGAAACCAGAATGTATCAGATCTCTGACGTCACTAATAGGAGCCTCGCTCTGTGATCTCCCGGCATGCCATTTTTTTGTTCATACTTCCGGAATAATTAGAGAATAATGACACGAGAGAAAAAGGCCTCCCTTTCTTTTCAATAACATTTTTTGTTCCGTCACTGTCCATCCTTTGAATATTCGCTCCATGTTTTCATCCCAGTATCATTCGCTGGATTCAAATTATCGTTATTATCATTCATTACACACAAAAAACATTTTTTTAAGGGGCATGTGGGGGGGGGGTGGAGCGAGGACTGGGGGGGCGGGCATGTGTGGGGGGGGTGCGTTCTTCAATGTTATCAACCTGATCATTGGCTAAGTTGGATTAAATTTTGATGTTGCAGTCCTCGCCAGGTCTCCTGGGTGAGAGGTTTTTTTTTTTTTTGTGCCCGGCTTCAAATAAAACTAATTCAATATTTTTTCGGGGTAACAATTTCAATGTTATCAACCTGATCATTGGCTAAGTTGGATTAAATTTTGATGTTGCAGTCCTCGCCAGGTCTCCTGGGTGAGAGGTTTTTTTTTTTTTTTGTGCCCGGCTTCAAATCAAACTAATTCAATATTCTTTCGGCGTAACAATCTCTGGTGCGCAATCGTAATTTAGCGCTCTCATGCAAACTCAGGAAAATTGGAATTATCTAGAAATTGATATGGGATATGGCTAAATGAGAATGGGCTGGCCATTCGACTTGCGTACGTGTAGGTCGAATGACGTAGCCACAGTTCGACGTCTCGGACTGGTAAGCTGTGATGGATTTGGAGTTAGAGGCTTTTTTTCTTTTCTTTTTTTTTTTTTACATAATCTCGACGACGGAAATGGTTTAATTTTTCTCTACGAATTAATTGTTCAATAGCCGAAGGCAAAAATCGTGATGGACACCGCTAAAGCAGAGGCGTCACTAGGGTGGCTGTCTCCCGGTGCGGTCTGCATCCCCCGCTACCCCTAGTGACACCACTGAGCTGAAGCATTCATCTGTACCACCTCCCCCCCCCCTCCATCACAGCTAATGTTTTCCTTTTTTTTTAAAGTTTTTCTGTAGCTGATATGCCTTGATCGTAGTTAAACCAATCCCTAATAAGAGGTCGTAGCACTTGCGTACACCTACTAATTGTGCATACATTGGGATATGAGATCAGATATCAGTATTGTATAATGAAACATTTTTAAATATACGAGTTTCGAATTTTTATTTTTTTAAATATATATATATATATATACACATATACGCCACTGCCTCGGATACAGAAATGACATTTTGGGAGGGTGGTCATTTTACATAGCATCTTGACTCAAATTAACTTTTAAAAACAATTTTGCTTCGCAACCATTCGTTGTTTAGACCTGACATGACACGACAGACCATTCTGTCTGTCATATCTGAGGTCATTTTTGAGCTTGTTCCAAGTCATTGAGAATTGTGACATTTGACATGCAACTTTTTTCCGTCGAGAAAGTATTTGTGTTCCTTACAAATTTCAAAAAAGTCAGTGACGTAATACAATCTAGAGTAATAGAGTGTTAAAAATATCTTTTTAAGTAGCAATTGGATAGTATCTCTTCCAAGTGGCCAGATCCCATCGACAGGAACACAAAAAAATGGCTGGTGATGGAGAGAAAGGAAAATATCATAAACTTTTCGGCATGGACCAAACGTCATTGTTTTGACGTGTAAGTACAGACGTTTCCAGTTGGTTAGGAGCAATGACGTCTTCGGTTGTTTTGAGACAATGACGCTTCTAGTTGTGAGACAATGACGCTTCTAGTTGTGAGACAATGACGCTTCTAGTTGTGAGACAATGACGTTTTCAGTTGTGACGCATTAACTTTTTTAATTGTTGTGAGACAATGACGCTCCTAGTACTGAGGCAATGACGTTTTAAGTTGTGAGGCAATGACGTTTTCAGGTGCCTTGTGTTACATGATTGTTCTTTCAGGCGGTACAATATATTAAAAAGCATGCATCGGTTATTAATTGAGTCTACACCAACTATCAACAAGGTTATTCGACCTTCATGAATGTCAAGGATATGAGAACCCCTGTTGTTGTGTTTGTTATGGAAAAGATGTTTAGTGTAGGGATTATATGTGTAGCGTTATCTACTTTGTGAGATAATTGTGACGTATTGGGGTAAGGGCAAATGACGTGTTAGTTTCGTTGTTGCTATGGTGGACAGATGGCCGTTGTAGGATATTCACGGTCTAACTTGTAGTGCGTTGGGTGAGTTGTTTTTTTGTTTTTTTTTTTTTTGCAGAAACGTCTTGACAATTATTCATAGCTTTATATAACAGGAATCGTTGAATTGTCAAGGTGAATAATCTTATACCTCGCAACACACCAATTGGTGTTTGGTGGATTGGTATCCGTTGCTATCTGTTGCACTGGCCCGGTGGGACGAAGTGAGAGACAATACCCCAAACAGGTAGCCATCTGTCATCGAGGTAAGACGAGCACACGACAGTACGATCTACCTCTCGTCGATGAACTCATGGCATTTTTGATGAACGCACTTTAATAGCGCGTTTGGTTTAATTTACGACATGATGCTGTTTAAGAAAGCAACAGTTTGAATCGATTTAAAACATTGATGGATCTCGATCATCTATGTTTGATTGGAAGTAATGTATTGTGGATCTAAAAACAAGGGCAAAATCTTTTAAAAGGGAAAACAGCAACACATAAAGAGAGAGAGGGGGGGGGGCGTTTCTATTACACTTTAGAATTTAGAATATTGATTTTTGGGGGTAACGAGATCAAGCTTGTCCACACTTGATTTGTACTTTTTCTCTTCTGTTGTTGTACTTAGTACAACTTTGTTTGGCGGCAGGTGTTCGGTTGGGGGGGGGGGCGGTCACGTGATGTAATGAAATAGCCAACTAATTATTGGGATGATATCAGTTGACAGGGGGGGGGGGTGTTGTTGTTGTTGTTTTGGGGGGGGTTTTTGGTCCCTTTTCTATAAGAATGCAAAGTAAATGATATGGATAATGAACGTTTTTTGTTGGTTTTTTTTTTTTTTTTTTTGCGACTACTGTTGAGTTGGATTCAATTAAATTCATTTAAATGTGTGCAGTTATTTTAGTGGTATGTTTGTAAACAACAATAAATAATGATACATTTGTATCTGTTATCACCACAGGCAGTGTTTCCAAAAGGCATTGGCGTTGTCGGGTGGCATATATTGTTAAATTCACAGCAGTTCCTTACAAAAAAAAAAAAAATGTTAAGATGTGAAACAAATTCTTCTGACTGCATCACTTAAAAAAACTGCTCTAGTCTTCTTTTCAATTCAACTGTAAACATCAGAATTGCTGATGTAAAATAAATTAGGACTCGGTATTTTGTGTTATAGGATTATTAATACCTTAAGCGGCTTCGTAAGTTTTCCCCATGTTCTTGTCTACAGCCTTTACGACTGTCAGAAACACTTGATACAATGTCATTTAAAACACGGTATGACAATAACATAGTTTTATAACTTTAGACTTCATGTCAAACTCTATGATCATTGTTATGGCTACTTGTGTCATAATTATAATTATCATGATTTAACATACACAGCAAACGTAGGCTTATTAACATGGACTCATACAGGGGTTCTTAAACAGGCAATGCCAAGGGTGCGGGAGGACCCAGAAAAATCAGGGGATTCTTTTGGAATTTTTACTTGCATTTTTTATCATGGGGTTTTTTGAAAATGGTTTGGGGTGCGGTAAATGGGGTGTTGTTCGACATCAAGAGAAGTGTGGCGCTGCAAAAATTTTAAGAGCCCCTGGACGAATAGATGCTTATGATGTGTTAAGTGTTCGATGATCAGCGACGAAAAGCGGAGATGGGTTACGTCACAGAGTCTAAAGAATTAATGGTGAGGTATGAACTTTGGTTTTGCGTGTAAGTAGAGGAGCTGTGCTAGTGTGCATTTGCTTTTATTATGATACCGTTCTTTTAAAGATGCACATCTAAAGTGATACATTTTCCATCACCAAAAAAAAAAAATATTTAAAAAACTCGGACTCAAAAATCCGATGGAAAAATTAATTGTTTCTTTAAAAAAAACATAACTTACCCCAGAGTCTGGAGTTGTCGAAACTTTGAAGAAATATCCAAGTAATAATCCACTGGTAATCACATAGAAAAAAAAGGTAGATTTTTCACTTGATTTTATTACCTTAATGCTAATTATATTTAATGGCCAATATCTCAATTTGCACTCTAATTCCAAGTTTTATTCAAAGAAATATTTACATTAAATCTTTCAATAAAGCGAAATGAAGGAATGCCGAAGGTAAGAGATTAGTCTTGAAATATATATATTTTTGCAATACAATAAACAAAGAAAATATTCTATAATTTTATGTAGATGCAACGCAGAGCAATGACTGAATATTCTTTTTATTGAATCGGAAAAATTTTAAAGTCAAACTAAAATTAAGAAACAAAATCTGAACAAATTCATCAGAGCTGGTTTTTTTCCTTTTTAAACCCTTTTTTCGGCTTCTATACCATTTTTTAATCTATGATTATAAAAAACTTATGAAACCAAATACGCGCATTTTGCCAACTGACCATTCCTCTAGACTTGCCAACTGACCATTCCTCTAGACTTGCCAAACTAAACATTGCTCTAGACTTGCCAAATTGACCATTCCTCTAGACTTGCAAAACTGACCATTCCTCTAGATTTGATACTATAATTTCTTTAGTGGTACCTCATTTTTTTTTAAAATTTGAAATTAAATCAAACATTTGCTACATTTTTTAAAGGGAGGGGGGGGGGGGAGAAGATTTCAACAAATACCCCCCCCCCCCACCCCACCACCTCTAGCACCGACTTCAGTTGTGTTTCTTTCCATCACTTTTTTTTCCCGACGGCAACAATCTTAAATCAGTTACAGTTTTACAATCAACCTACAAAATCAATCTACACAATCAACTTACACAAGCGACCTACACAATCAACTTGCGTAGGACACAGCCAGTATATAGAGCATAGTCACCGAATTCTCAAAGAACCTAACGACTTGTTACCAAGAAACCTCTGTGGAAGAGCCTTTTGCGTGTAGAGAGATCCTTAACTACAAGTTTTAACAACTTGTGAGTGTATTGGTTTTTATAAAATAGTTTTATAGAAAGGGAAAGGGGTGTAAAAAAAAAAAGGGGGGGGGTGGTGGTTCGCGTATGAAAATATAACTTTAACAAACCAAGAAAAAAACTCTTTGAGAACAATTTTGTTTAATCCAAACTTTCCTCTGTCCCGAAACACAATTCACATTCACGTTTAACACCAATGCTTGAGCATTGAACACAACACACCTCAGGTGGGTGAATATATCAACACTCGAACACACCTTTATAAAAAAAATTTTAAAAAAGACTTGGTGATAATATCCCACCCCGCTCTCGCTGACGTCACACTGATCTATAACTCACAATGCTGTGACAATTATTTTCTTTCTTCTGTCATCTCCTCCACTCCCAATACTCCTTATGTTGAAACGACTAATTGTTTAATTTTCTCGCCGGTGAAGAGCGCCACGGACCTGCCTCAACAAGCGAAGCCGTGAGAAAAAACAAAAAACCCTCTGTTGATTCTGCTCATTACGGCCGGCTTGAGGTTCACTCAGTGGCGCTCTCGCTCACCGGAGTTTATCGACGCATGCGCGGCTCGTGGTGGCGCTGTCACGCGTTGGAGAAAGGGAAAGAACCTGTTGTTAGGGGAGCTTTTCTTTCTTTTTTGGTTCTAGCCTTGTGTTTTGATACTTGATTTTGTTAAGGCGTGTAAATAAATTTAAAATTGGAGAGCGTTGTGTCGTCGACAACCGGGGCTTTGTTCGGGTCTTGTCGAGCCCCGTTGATTCAATATTGGCGTTCAACAATTTTTTTTTTCAATTTCCATTATTTGATATGAAGATTTGTTCAAGATCACGTGGGCATGTGTTCACAAGCTTCGCATTTATACTTCGCAGAGGTCGTAAAAACGTGTTTTTCGAGTGTTTTTATTCAAATAAGCACAGAACCGTCGGCTAGTTCGGTGTCCGTTCCCCACCCCCACCCCTTTTTTTTTTTTGCATTCAAAGTTGATAGTTATTATTTCCTCATCGTAGCTTTGGTTCCCTTGAATATCCGTGGCCCCCTGGTATATCGTTAACAAGTTGATAGTTATTATTTCCTCATCGTAGCTTTGGTTCCCTTGAATATCCGTGGCCCCCTGGTATATCGTTAACACGGCGTCGTTCGTGACTTGGGTAGAGTGAGAGTCGTACATGACTTGGGTAGGGTGAGAGTCGTACATGACTTGGGAAGAGTGAGAGTCGTACATGACTTGGGTAGAGTGAGAGTCGTAAATGACTTGTGTAGGGTGAGAGTCGTACATGACTTGGGAAGAGTGAGAGTCGTACATGATTTGTGTAGTGTGAGAGTAGTACATGACCTGTTTAGGGTGAGAGTCGTAAATGACTTGTGTAGGGTGAGAGTCGTACATGACTTGGGAAGAGTGAGAGTCGTACATGATTTGTGTAGTGTGAGAGTAGGACATGACCTGTTTAGGGTGAGAGTCGTACATGACTTGAGTAGAGTGAGAGTTGTACATGACTAGTGTAGGGTGACGGTCGAGCATGTGAAAAAAAGAGTCTACTTATTGAGAGATGTGATAGCTTTCTTTTCACGCTTACTGCCTCTCGGTTCCCATGCGACGATCTATTATAATCTCATCACTGTAGCTAGGGCTAGTGCTCCCCCCTTCCCGGGGGTGGGCCATTATTTTTGCAACCCCAACATATAAAATAAAAATTCTTCAGTTGGCCGAAAATACCACATTGAATGTATAGACAAAAGTGCCGTCCACGACTTGCCACACGATTCACACCCCATTTCGTACGCCTGTGTCTGTTCCCTTGAACATTCATATAGTGCTCTTGTTGAGTACGTTTTAATTAAATCATTAATGGATTTGATTGTGTGCTAGATGTTGAGGGTTAGACCCAAAAAACCGGACCTGGAGGCAGATTAACTGTTCCCCTGTTACCATCTCATCAACAGACTTACGACTTGACAAATCTTTAAGCTATATAACACGTTAGAAATAGTTATACCGCTCTCCAAGTGCGTACAAATGATATAACGACCTACACGAGGAAAAAAGTTTCTTCACTGAAATACATCATTGTTTGAACTGGCAGATGAGGGCGGCGACACCACGAACCGAGTCACTCATAACAACAGTGATCTGTAGGGGTAATAGTTGTTTCCCTTTCCGATTCTTGCACCGGAGCTATCACCGGTACCATTGTATTTATTTTTTTTTAAATATCGATCGATGTGGGATTAGCTTCAGGGTGTCACTATCCTTGGTATTTACGCCTTCATAGGGTGTGTGTTACTGTGTTACATAGTCTTATGCAATATTTTACATCGTTTGAGTTTGTGTTTTACATCGTCTTAAGGTGTGTGTTACATCGCCTTAAGGTGTGTTTTACATCGTCTTAAGGTGTGTGTTACATAGACTTAGGGTGTGTGTTACATTGTCTTAGGGTGTGTAGTACATCGTCATAAGGTGTGTGTTACATAATCTTAGGGTGTGTTTTACATCGTCTTAAGGTGTGTGTTACATAGACTTAGTGTGTGTGTTACATAGTCTTAGGGTGTGTTTTACATCGTCTTAAGGTGTGTGTTACACAGACTTAGGGTGTGTGTTACATAGTCTTAGGGTGTGTTTTACATCGTCCGAGGGTGAGTCGTGAAGGGTGTTATGTAGACGACGTGTTTACGTCATATTTCCCCGTGCTGTGAACTCTAGCAGACAACAAACAAACTCAAAACCGCATTTAAGGTGCGGCTGGCTAAAAATAGTCTCTTGACATAAATAAAATTATAATCGTCTGTTCTAATAGAATTTTGTAGAAACATCTGGAGAAAACTGGAGGAAAAAAAACAATGTATAAGGCGGTTCCAGATTTTTTGTTAGAACAGATTATAAAAGCATCAGAACATTTTTGTAACGATATATTTTTTTTATTAACGGGACGACAGGCGAGAGTGTGTTATTCTTGCTAGAGTTTTGTTTAATGATAGGAGTGAATTCCTATGCTTCGTTGAACCTTTTTTTTTTTTTTGGCACATTGTATTAATATCAACTGTGCACGAGTACAAGCAAAACAGTACTCTGTAAGTTAATGATTTTAATTATATTTATTTTATTTTGTAATTTATTATTAACTTATTAAAAAATGTATTGATTGTAATTAGCCCTGTTTCGAGCATCGTATTTCTCTGTTATTGTTTTTATCATTTGATATCGTCTTTTGTTATGCACTGTTTTAGAACAAGCCATTTAATTAAATAAGAGATTAATTTCTCCCTGTAGACAGCAGTGCGTAACAAGAGACAGTCAACATTGGTGGCAGAACAATCACCAACCTAAGCTTTGCGGATGGCATAGATGGACTGGCTGGACACGAAGAAGAGTCAGCCGACCTGGTAATGCGTCTCGACAAGACTTCATCGTCCTTTGGCATGCAAATCAGTTCAGAAAAGACAAAATTGATGAAAAATAATTGTACTGGCATCGCCACTGAAATTTTATCGCGGAGGAAAGATTAGAGACAGTAGGCAGTTTCAAATACCTAGGACCAATAGTCTCAGAAGAAGGCTTTAAGCCTGAATTGATGTCCAGGATTGCCCAGACCACAACAGCACTATAGAAGCTCAAGAAAATATGGAACGCCAAAAATATAGCCCCCAGCACCAAAATTAGGCTGATGCGCTCATTAGTCCTCTCCATTTTCCTGTATGCCTGTGAGTCCTGGACATTAACAGCAGAACTTGAAAGGAAAATAAAGAAGATTGAGATGAGATGCTTCAGAAGCATTCTTGGCATCTGTTATAGAGACCATATCTCTAACGAACAAGTGAAAGAAAGGAATCGTCAGGCAATTGGGCAGTACAATGACCTCCTGGTGACTGTAAAAAAAACGCAAACTGGAATGTTATGGTCACGTGACAAGGAAACAAGGGCTCGCCAAAGAAATCATGCAAGGCACAACAAGAGGAGGTAGGAGAAGAGGACGACAGAGAAAACGATGGATGGGAAGATAACATCAAAGAGTGGGTGGGACTAAAACTAGGCAATGTTGTGCGAAGTGCAGAAGACAGAGGCAAATGGAGGAGGATAGTTCACATGTCACCTATGGCGCCCCAACGGTCCAAGAACTAAGTGACATGGTGATGATGAGGATAATGACGATGAGGGTGTGTTTTACATCGTCAAAGGTGTGTTTTACATCGTCTTAGGTGACTGGTCTCAACCTTCCTAATGCCGCGACCCTTTGATACAGTTACTCATGTTGTGCTGATCCCCAACCATAAAATTATTTTCGTAGCTACATCATAATTATGTGTTTTCCGAAAATCGTAGGCGACCCCTATATAATTGTCGTTCGACCCCCAAAGGGGCCCACAGGTTGAGAACCGCAGTTTTAGGGTGTCTTTTACTTCATCACAGTGTGTATGTTACATTGTCATAGGGTGTGTTTCACATCGTCTAAGGGTGTGCTTTGTGAAAAGACAACAGTCAGAGATTGATAAGAAGGGATGTTGGCCAGATTTAAGTAGTTTAACAAGGAATTATAAACACTAACCAAAGAACAGAGAGGTGTATTCAATGATTGCATCTTCTTTCATTGAAAGTGGAATATTTGTTCCCTATATTATTCCTTTCGTTGCATGCGTTAAGTGTGAATTTTATATGAACAAATCAGATACTAAAAAAAAAAATTTGTTAGAGATGGTTCGCCTGCTCCCACTTTAATCTATCCTTTTTTTCTTTCTTTCGCTCTTTTAAAAAAAAAAGAAGATGAAAAAAAAGGCCAAACTCAAACGATTTCTGTTGGTGAGATATTTAAGGCATGTTGGTGGATCTTGCAATTAATTATTTTATGGATCAAATCCCCCTTTTTTATGTGTATGCCGTAATTGGATTGCTCGCATATGTATTCAAAATCAACTGCAGTCAGTTAAGTTTAAGGTAGTAATCGTAATTTTTTATGAGAAATAAAACTATTGGAATTTAATTTGTTCAGCTTGTAAAGACATTATGTAATCCTTTAAACAACTACGGTAGATTTATATTTGAGCTCCTTTCTGTAAGGAAGAAATCACTGCTTCTCTTTGGCTGTTTTTTTTTTTATATTCACCGTCTGTCTTGCACAGGTCTTAAAGAAATACACAGGTAAATATCGTTCTAGTTACACACACATATTGGTCCAATTGTAAAGAGTACACACAAATATTGTTCCACCTGGAAATGGTTACACAAATATTTGGTCTGCTTGTAAATGTTGCGTACAAATATTTTTCCACATATTGGTCCAAACGTAAATGGTACACTTATATAGTGGTCCATTTGTAAATGGAACACAAATATTTGTCCACTGTAGGTGTAGTCTTATTTTTAAAAATGTCTTTTTCAGCAAGAGTACATAAGCTTTTTTTTCCTAAAAATAGATTTCTAAACAAAAATAATATTCAATAAAAAGTGACTTTTTATACATTTATATATTTTGTATATTTTCATTATCTTCTGGGGACTTAAAAATCAATAGTTTCGCCATAAAATGTCAAAGATTCTTTAATATTTTGTCCTTGCCTTGTTTCGTACATTATATTTACTTAAAAACAGAGTACGAATTACTTGGAGATTTTAGTTTTCATCTGCAATGGGAGGGTTCTCCTATAAATATCAGATTGATTCCTTGATTTTTACAGAAAGTGTAATTCGTTTTTGTTTTTTTTTTTTGTTTTAAACATAGCTCATTGAGAAGTTGTTTATTTTACAGAGATTTTAAAACAGTTTTTTAAAATATAAATACAGGCCCATCTGGAAATGAAAGCGAATAGTATTTTTGCGAAGTAAGGGAAGCTATTCATAAAAAATTGAACTGCTTTAAGGATGAGCGATACCTTCCCCTTAACAAATGTAACCTTATTTGGAAACGAAAAAAAGAGTATCATAGAGGGATGCGTTATAATTTTTATTTTACATTTGGAGTGGAGGATATGTTCTAGTTCTGTCACTGAGTGATGGTGGGGGACATGTTCTAGTTCTCTCACTGAGTGATGTGGAGGACATTTCTAGTTCTGTCACTGAGTGATGGTGGAGGACATGTTCTAGTTCTGTCACTGAGTGATGGTGGAGGATTTGTTCTCGTTCTCTCACTGAGTGATGGTGGAGGACTTTTTCTAGTTCTCTTACTAAGTGATGGTGCAGGACATGTTCTAGTTCTGTCACTGAGTGATGGTGGGGGACATTTTCTAGTTCTCTTACTCAGTGATGGTGGAGGACATGTTCTAGTTCTCTTACTGAGTTATGGTGGAGGATTTGTTCTAGTTCTGTCAATGAGTGATGGTGGAAGACATGTTCTAGTTCTCTTACTAAACGATGGTGGAGAACATGTTCTAGCTCTCTTACTGAGTGATGGTGGAGGACATGTTCTAGTTCTCTCACTGAGTGATGGTGGAGGACATGTTCTAGTTCTTTCACTGAGTGATGGTGTAGGACATATTCTAGTTCTCTTACTGAGTGATGGTGGAGGACATGTTCTGTTCTCATTATCCGTCTCCATATTGGCACAGATCTGTGTTGAGCATTTCATGGCACTGTTGTTTTTTTAAAGTCATTTCTATATATCTTAGACATTTATTGTTGCTCATGACTCTTTAAAAGATTTTTGCCTTGCTATAAAGTTGAAGGTCGCGATCTTTTCACAGAATCTCCACTGCATAATTGCCTTCATTTAAAAAATGTTCTTAAAATCTTTGAAATTGCCACAGTTTGTTCTTTGGAATATCTTCATTTGTCCTGTGTGCTGAAGAAGGCTCAATGCTGAAAGTCCTATTCTTTTTGTCCTGTTCTCAAATTCAAGCTTCCACATACCTCGTTTTGCTATTTCATTTGGTATTGGATTAGTGACTCTTAAAATAGGTTCATAGCATTCTTATTTGGGTCGAGAGAACTCACATGTGCCAGCGTGTATATGTAACAAAAGTAATGTTAACTTTTGGCGTATGAAACAAAAATTAAGACATTTTTTTTAAAGTTTTGCGCACTTAGTGGCGTGCGCAATTTATTTCTCAACTAAAAAAAAAAATTCATTTCACTTTTAACCGGAAATACTTTAAGAAGAGGAAACGACCTATATATTATGAACCTAATTTAAATTATTTTTAAATGTGTTATGACGAGACGTGAAGTGATGGACGACTTATTAACAATGTTGCTTTGTGTTAAATAGTAGTGGTGTCAATGGTGCTACAGTATCGAATGAAACCTTTTGTACGTCAGCCCCACCCAAAAAATGACTACTAGAATCTTTATTAGAGCTTCTGGGTTCAAAATTAAGGAGTGTAATTTCAGTGTTGTTTCTTAATATTTTTATTAATACGTCCCATCGCTCCTTAAAAAAAATAACAAATTAACATCTCGGATACGCTGCTGAAATCTATGAACCAATCTGCCAATGGAGCTACCATCCTACACGCCACGATGTTCTTCTGAGAGTATCATCAGTCCCAGCACTAGATCCACGACGGGGGTGTTGCCGAGGCTCCAGAAGGCATCACGAAACACTGGGCTCGGCAAGCTCTGGCGGTTAAAGAAGATCAAGACCGTGTTCACGTCGTGCTTTCCAAGTACAAACTCTAGAATGGAAGAGCAGAATTATGACTACGAGAAGAATCTCATGTCCTCCTTGAGCAGAAGACGCCCGGAGACGAGATTGAACTCTCCCAACGAGCTGTCTTGCAGCTACCTGGCGGATATTGAAGAGTGCCTGAACGACTGCGATCCGGATGTCAAGAAGGAGGAGAAGTTGAGACGGTTCCTCCGCTTGGGACTCGGCGAGGCGGACCCTGACCTCGGGGACGCCCATCCCAACTTCCGGAAGTGGACAGAGGTGGTGAAGAGCGCCAGCACCGGCTTGATACCGGAAGTGTCGTCAGTGTCGATGCAGTCCGAGATACTCAAGGAATGTTTTGAGATACTCGACGCCGAGCTAAGGGATAGGATAGGTAGGAGGGTCAGACCGCCAGCTCAGTCCTCTGACGGGCGCAGAGATCAGCACAAGGCTCGGCACGGGCGCCACTGTCAGGCAATATCCATGGATTAGACAATATCCACGGATTAAACATTTTTACGCCATTTTTGAAAATGATCGCCACAAAAATGATAGCGTAATATTAACTAGCAATGGTGGGGATTTGGTCGGTTCACACCGGTTAGAGAAAACAGCAACCTACTGGTGTTTTCTTTTCTAATTCGACTAATCAGTTGTTAAAATGGCCAAGTGTCCTCTCAAAAGTGGGCGCCTGGGAAGCCGTTTAATATAGAAATAAAAAAATTACTTTCCTAACTCAGTATTTTAAGGCTAATCTTTCTTAGACACAATCTCGTTGTGCTTCTCTTATTCACTCTTATTTTTTATTAACATATGATATCACCAACTTATAATTTAAAGCGGTTATTGTGGTCAATGTCGTAGAAAGGGGGTTGCGGAGGGGGCGTTCTACCGAGGGCTGCCGTTGTTTGTTTTTTTTCTTAACATGGAAGAGTGGACAAGTCGGCTAACTGCATAGTTTTCGTGGAAAGGTTGTGGAAAAATATTGGTCCACACCGGTTGGCATTAACCTTAGATAGGCAACTGATTATGCCCAAACCGCCTTCAAGCACTACTATAAAACTTGGGTAGATTTAACAGAAAGAATTGTTGTTCTAAATTAGTATTGTATAGAAAATAACTGCCTGACTTAATCAGCATTCTTTAAAAAATGTTTTACTGTTATGATTAAAATTTCAAAGTTTAACAATGATTTTCTGTACATAAGCTCAGTGGTGGGCTGAAGTGGTCGAGCAGTGCAGAACAAAAATCAAAGCACCCCTTCCGAACTTACCCTCACAGATACCCACAAAATGCGACATATACCCTCACAAGGTCTCAGATACCCTCACAAGGTCACAGAAACCCTCACAATGTCACAGATACCCTCACAATGCCACAGATATCCTTACAGTGCCACAGATACCCTCACAATGCCACAGATACCCTCACAATGCCACAGATACCCTCACAGTGCCACAGATTCCTTGTATGAGACAAACAATCACTTACATTTTGACGAAACGTTCGAATTCTTAATCCATTTATTGTACAACCGTTTTATCCGTATCATGTCTTGTTCCATTTCTTGCCTTTCACCGTCTTGCTGTCATGTGGTGAAAAGCAAACACTGGCGCGTTGAAATAGACCTGAGCTTCAATCCCCAGGACAATGGACTTTCATCTTCTTCACCTTTTTTTTTCTTCACTTTTTTTAAAATTGTGTTCTGTTTTTCATCTTCAAAATATTTTTAGAATTAGATTATTAAAGTCATCAGTTATTACATTGTATTACCTTTGAGTTTGCAAACAGAAAATTATACTCATTTATGATTGTGTGGTAGTGGTAAATATATTTTGAAATTAGATTATGTGGAGAGAAATAGATACGAGATACATATGTTCGACGGAAATTTGTAGGAACAGAAATTTGTTCAAAAGAAGTTTGTTCAAAGGGAATGGTTTCAGTCTGATATTAGATGCTCGTTAAATTTTTTTCTGTGACATATCTTAATACTATCCAGCATGCACTGTAAATGTGCATTTAATAAGCAAGTGTTCGTGTAATGCATGAGAAGGGACACACTGATCTGTCTGCGTAAATAATACTGACAGAAGCGGCCAAGGCATAAAAATATCACCCACAAATGGCCCAAATATAAATGAAAAGCGGCCCATGTGGCCTAAATATCACCGGCAGGGTAGTCCTGGTGGCCGGAATGTCCCCGCCAGGGTAGCCCTGGTGGCCGAAATGTCACCGGCAGGGTAGCCCTGGTGGCCGAAATGTCACCAGCAGGGTAACCCTGGTGGCCGAAATGTCGCCGCCAGGGTAGCCCTTGTGGCCGGAATGTCACCGGCAGGGTAAACCTGGTGGCCAAATGTCACCGCCAGGGTAGCCCTGGTGGCCGAAATGTCCCCGGCAGGGTAGCCCTGGTGGCCAGAATGTCCCCGCCAGGGTAGCCCTGGTGGCCGAAATTTTACCGGCAGGGTAGCCCTGGTGGCCGAAATGTCACCGGCAGGGTAGCCCTGGTGGCCGGAATGTCCCCGCCAGGGTAGCCCTGGTGGCCGAAATGTCACCGGCAGGGTAGCCCTGGTGGCCGAAATGTCACCGGCAGGGTAGCCCTGGTGGCCGAAATGTCCCCGGCAGGGTAGCCCTGGTGGCCAGAATGTCCCCGCCAGGGTAGCCCTGGTGGCCGAAATTTTACCGGCAGGCTAGCCCTGGTGGCCGAAATGTCACCGGCAGGGTAGCCCTGGTGGCCGAAATGTCACCGCCAGGGTAGCCCTGATGGCCGAAATGTCACTGGCAGGGTAGCCCTGGTGGCCGAAATGTCACCGGCAGGGTAGCCCTGGTGGCCGAAATGTCACCGTCAGCGTAGCCCTGGTGGCCGAAATGTCCCCGGCACACCGAGATGTTTCCTAATGAGTCCCGTATCGTATCACCTAGTTATAAAATGTTATTGTTTACTTTAGCTTTTAAACTTTGATTTTTTTCTGATTTTTCTCTTTTTAAGCCGATGACAGTTACTATCGCTCAGTTGTTTTGGCGACTTCTTTGTTTCCGAACGAGTAATATTTACAATTGAATTATTTTGTAACACAAAATTTAGCAAAAAAACGCAAAAACAGCTTAACTCTTTTTTTTTTTTTTGGCTATTAATCTCAACACAAGAAAAAATTTTGCCCTAAATTAAAAAAAAAATGTTATTTAATATTTTATCTTTTTATATAAGTTATATTACTCAAATAAATTGCTGTTATAGATAAAAAAATTATATAACGAAGGAAAACAAGTATGACTCTAATGGGTTTTTTAAATTATTTTTTTTGTTTAGACTAGTCATTTTATTTTTACCGCTTATCCCATCCGGGTTCTTCTGTATTCCAATTCCTTTATCGACACAACGCCTCAATTCCCTTGTCCACATTTTCTTAACTCGTTCCGCCTACGTCATGTCCGTAAATAGTTTAATCCAACAAAATTTGGATATTCTCACAGCTGTTAGGGGCAATGCACATATTGTATGACACAAAAATATGACATTTTGCGACCCAATAAACATTGGTACTACGAAAATTTCGTTTTGATCATTTTTCTTAAAAGCGCATTATGTTCAGTTGGTTATAGACCGACAGGCTAGGTCCAAATAAATCAAAGAGGATATCGCTTCTTGGCCTAATGGCTAAGATAAAAGTAATATTGTCTACGGTCTGGCCATTGCCATGATCGGTCAAATAAAGAGAGACCCGCAAGGACAGAGACACCACAAGGGTAGAGACACGCAAGTGCAGAGACCCGCAAGGGCAGAGACACCACAAGGGTAGAGATACGGAAAAGCAGAGACAAGCAAAAGCAGAGGCCCGCAAGGACATAGAGACTCGCAAGCAATGTTCCCTTTAAGCTGCGTGGCTTAAATTGATGATGTAAAAATGTGCACACTAATTTATTATTTTGCACACGAAAAAGCAAACCTTAGAGGAAACATTGCTCGCAAGGCCAGCGACTCGCAAGGGCAGAGACCCACAAGGGCAGAGACCCACAAGAGCAGAGACCCACAAGGGCAGAGATCCACAAGAGCAGAGACCCACAAGGGCAGAGACCCACAAGAGCAGAGACCCACAAGAGCAGAGACCCACAAGAGCGGAGACCCACAAGGGCAGAGACCCACAAGGGCAGAGACCAACACGGACAGAGACTCGCAAGGCCTGAGACGTGCAAGGCCTGAGACCCACAAGGGCAGAGGCCCACAATGACAGAGACCGCAAGGCCAGAGACTCGCAAGGCCTGAGACCTGCAAGGCCAGAGACCCACAAGGACAGAGACCCACAAGGGTAAAGACACCAAAAGGGCAGAGACACCACAAGGACAGAGACCCACAAGGGCAGAGACACCACAAGGGCAGAGACACCGCAAGGGCAGAGACACCACAAGGGCAGAGACACACAAGGGCAGAGACACCACAAGGGCAGAGACACCACAAGGGCAGAGACGCGAAGAGGCAGGTTTTTTAGGGAATCACCAGTATTGTAGGACAACCGTGTGTGCCCCAATACTCACCCCAAAATAATATTTAAAATAAATAATGTTAAACTAAAAACTAAGAAAGACCATAATTTTATAAATTATATCTTCAAAGAAAACAAATGTAGCAGCCATAGGCAGGGCTGATTGTTTAAAGGCTGGCACATTTTCTAGTAAGGATTAAAACACTTTAAGGTTTGACAGGTCTTGACAAGGGGAATGAAAGGGGGTAAAATATTGCCTGAAGCTATAAATGATTTTTTGCAAATCAAACAACATTGCAACAATTCAATTTTTAAGGGATTACAAATATGATCTCTTAAGGAATTGTTGAAACAATGTTCACATATACAAAATGTGCAAACAGTAAAAAAAAAAAAGGAAAAAAAAAAAAAAAAGGGGGGGGGGGGCGGGAGATCCACAAATGACGCCCCGCTGCTATTTTGGACGATATTTATCCCCCGCAACCACCCCCCCTTTTTTCTCCCATTCTTACAAATATGTCGTACAATTTATTCACTCTAATACAATACTTCACCACTTATGGCCTTCCCCATTCAAAAAGTCTAATAGAAACATTGAAACAAGCTATGTTGCAGATGATTGTGTACCGGTACCAACCAAAAATGACTGGATGTTGTTCTACGTATGTTTTTATACTCAAAAATACGCTCTATTTCGATGCCACTAGTAGGGGCGCATCTAGATAATTTGGCGTCAGGGAACAAAAATCTTCTTTTTTTTTACGTCTCCCTCCCCCCCCCAAATATCTCTTATTTTCAACGTTGAAATCCATTTTTTTTCAACCATTAAATTCCATCCACGCTTATTGCCCCCCACCGCTTGTCCCACGCCCCTTGCTGCTCCTTAGTGACACCTCTAGCAACAGGCACTGCCTACCTACCCCCCCCCGCCCCCGGGGGGAAATGTCTGAAAGAAACACTGGACCCAATCATTAAATTCCTCATCCTCATGTCCCTTTGTCCTTGGACCGTTGGGGGACCACAGATTGATATGTGAACCATCCTCCTCCATTCCTCTCTGTCTTCAGCACTACGCACTGCATCGCCCAGTATTAGTCCTGTCCACTCTTTGATGTTATCCTCCCATCTTTTCTTTGTCTTCCTCTTCTTCTCCCTCCTCTTGTGGTGCCCTGTAATATTTCTTTTGCAAGCCCTTGTTTCCTTGTTAAGTGGCCGTACCATTGTAATTATTAAATATTAAATTATGGATCATAAAAATTTGGCATCTACGCATTTGATTATTTTTCTTGGTAAATAATAAAACCGGAAATAATAGAAGAAGCGAAATTTAAAATGAAAAAGAAAGAAATGTCAGCTCATACTTAATTTAAAGTTTATGAGAAAAGAAAGCAACACACTGCTAATGAGTAATTCAGTCATGTACCGATAGAAGGTGATTAGCTTTAGATCTTATTTTTAAAAACATATCTCATCTATTTTTAACTTTTGCTTATTGTTAGTAATAGTAGTAGCATTTGATTTTCATAGTGGCCATCCATAAAAATAAATGACGTCACGCAAAGTTTGCCGATTTTTTAAACCCCCCCCCTCCCTTTTCCCTCCCCCATCCTCACAAAAGTTAGACCCCCCTCAAATATAAGTCACAACTGTATGTATCCACTACTGTCCTTTTACAAACCCTTTACAAATTCACCTCCTGGTAATCTTGCACTGATGCTGTTCATCAGGTGCTTATATTTAGATCTATATTATTTCTGTTCGAATTTAGTGTTATCGCTTCTTGTAAACTTACTTCAAAATCAGCCCCTACATTATACATTTTTAATAGTGACCTTGACAAACCCTCTTTCTATTTTCTGCCTAAGATTCACAAAGTGGGTAACCCAGTAGCCCAGTACGACCTATTGTCTCGGCCTGCGCTTGCCGAAATGAACACATTTCAGAATTTCTAGATAGGGTCCTTCAGCCCTACTTACCTCTTTACCAACTTACATTAAAGACACCAACCACGCTTTAATAACATTTAATTCCCTCAACATTATCGCGGATACAAAAAACTTAATGTTTTTACTTGATGTCTGCTCCTTATACACAACAATTACACAAGCAGACGGTCATACAGCTTTGAGATTTTTTCTTGAAAATAAACCACACTCCTCTATCCCTACTGACACTATTATCAGATTGGCTGAACTGATACTCACCCTAAACTCCTTTGAATTTAATGGCCATTTTTTTAACAAATTAGTGGCATAGCCATGGTCACAAAAATGGGTCCTAGTTATGCTTACCTATTTATGGTTTATTTTGAATATATGACATGGTAGAGGAAACATAGACTGGCCGTATCCCTGATTTTTATAAAAGATACATTGATGACGGCATTGTCATCACTACCCAGTACCATGGAAATTAGTGAACTTCAAAAATTTATAGATTTCTTATACCGGGTACTCATTTTATCCATCGATAAAATTTACTTCCCAAATCTCTGGACATTCTGTCAACTTTCTTGATATCACGATAAAATTGAAAGAAAACGGATTGATCACACCTGCGTACTACAAACCCACTGACAGCCATAGATACCTGTTATTCTCATCTTCCCTAAAAAATCATGCAAAGACTCTATACCTTTCTCTCAACTTCTCAGACTACAGCGCCTCTGCCAGCTTGATGAAGCCTTTTTAGAAGCTGATGAAATGATATAATGATGTATTTCTTCCGCTCCAGATCTCATCCTTAAACTACTCTTGTCTCGGCACTCAATCGTATCAGCACTATCGCACGGAAGGATGCTTTTAAACCTCGCTAAAACAAAAATGAAGATCTTACCAATCTCATATTAACCTATCACCCTCACAATTTGGCAGGCAAAAAAATATTCATAAAGAATTGTAACATACTTCTTGCTGACCCCGACACTAACAGGGTACTCTCATCCCCTCCACTGATTTCTGCAGAAGGGAAAAATTCAGGTGACCTTTTGGTTCATAGTCGCCTTTGAGCTGACCCATATTACTTTGGGACTAAACCATGATCAAGACGCCGATGAAGGACTTGTCCTTACACACTCCAAACAAAAAAACAATAGCCTCCCTAAAGCCTCCCTTTATCATGAAAGAGGGTTTCACATGCGTTAGTCGTAATGTGATATATGTGATTGTCTGTTGTGGTTAGCGGAAATTTGATCGAAAGAAACTTTGTTGACGGTAATTTGATCAAACGGAAATTTGGTAGAATCATTTTTTTCAGGTTTTACATTAAAATTTTGCTTCAAAATTCTTTTTGAACGCATTATTTTGTTTTACTATACAGTATAGTGATTTCAAAAAGAAATTTGACGAAAATTTTAACGTAAAAACCGAAAAACAGATTTGACCAAATTTCCGCTCTATCAAATTACCGTCGACGAAATTTCTTTTGATCAAATTACCGGATACGGTCTGTCGTAGATGTCATGCTAGTGATATAGGCGAAACAAGGAGAAGATTGGCAGATAAGTTCACAGAACATCTTCGGGATATTTAACAAGGTAAACTTTCCCCAGTCTCTTCATACTTCAACAGAGAACAACATAAAGGTGCATTAGATATATCCATTAGAAGCACTAATTTCTTGCACAAACACACCAGAGAGAGTGAAAATGGAAAACAAATTTATTCTGCTTTTTGGCACCATGTCTCCACATGATATGAATCAAATACTCTCTTACTAATGTTTCTCAATTTCCCTGTATTTCTTTTTTTTCTTGTTCCTTAGATTTTATAAATCCCTAAATATTTTGGTCCGTTAAGATTCTTCACCTTATTTTTCACAGTACTAGTTCTAATATTTATATGCTTTCACCTCCTGTAATCCTACTTCCTGCAACGAAAGGAAATTTCTAAAAAAAAAATTTACAGTTACTTGTCATACTTCTTTTTGTCTTGATTGCTAATGAAGGCTCTAATCCGAAACATTCCAATCTTTTGTCCTGTCTATGAATTCAAGTTTTATATTCAATTACATGACTGTAAACATACTTTTTTTTATAGTATCATTTTTCATCTTCACTTCACTAAAAGTTTTTTTAACTTATTATTAACTTCAATTTAATTTCATGTTTTTACATATATAATGAACAAATGGTTAAAAAGTGACTATGTTAAATAAAGTGTGACATGCCCGCCGGTTGAATATCTCCCGCACTATTTGTCAGATCGCCGGACGTGTGGACACTACCAATTTATTTAGGCTAAGAACTTGTAAGTTTTCAAGAATTGGATTAAGTCTTAAATGATTTTTCCCAAAAAAATTTGAAAACTTTTGTCTAAAAGAAATTCACGGACTATAGCATCCGCCAACAAAACTAGCAGCGAGTCGGCTAAAATTCAATACTGAATTAAAAATACTCGTCCATGACTTACCTATGCACCCATGGATCTGAACATGAGACAAGATCGAAGGGAGTTCATCATACTAAGTTAAGTATTTTACATTACCGGTAATAGATAGTTTTAATTAAAGTTCACATAATGCTGAAATTGGTTTGAGAGCTGGTCATTATAATCAATACCGGTAGCATTGGTTGTATGATTGTAAAAGTATAAAGATTAAGTTCAAAGTTTAGGCTAATCTGGCTCAGGGTAGTCTTTTGTATATTGTAATTTAATTATAGTATCATAATTTATTAATGGGGAGGCTACCTGATTACAGACTAGACCGACCTGCTAGACTAGTGTATTACATTACTTTAATACTTATCGAAACAGCCAAACCCATAAAATACAAATTTTTATAATTGATTCTTACAGGAGCCTGACATCCAACTGCCCAGCAAAGATTAGCATTTTGGCAAATAGATTTCAAGGTGTGAACTATGGCAGTGTTCAGAGACTAACCATTAAAGAATTATTCCTTGTACACACCCAGGAACACAACCATGCCCCTTTCTACACATCAAAACGATTGGATCTTACAGTTACAGCTGAGGAAATGGATGCAGTAAAAAAAACTGCTGTAGAGATGAAGGTATTTAGATAGATTTTTGTTACCGGTACTGACTATTTTTGTTTTTATAATGGGGGAAAATATGCCTTAATTTCCACTGCCGACTGCTGAGATAATCATTTCACTGAGCTGTAGAAGCTGATAAGAGATTAGAAGTTGCTGAAGATACTGAAGGCTAAGCAGTTGCAAACCCCAAAGATTTATGGTTACCTCTAATGAAAATTAATTTACGAATTTAAAGAATATTTATATATTTTTAGAAGTATTTTTACGCCATAACTTATTTATTACTATCGTCAGGTTTCAAATCCACAACTGAGATGTCATTTAAATTCCAAATTGAAGAATTTGGAAAATAAAGGCATTCAGAATTTAAAGTATAGGGTGTTACTCTTAGTGGGAAGGTCGCAACGTTGTTCAAGTTTTAATGGATGAATTGCTATTAATGCGAGAATCAGGTGCAGTTAAGTCTGATCTTTTACATTGCATTTTTTTTAAAACCAGAAGTACCTTCAGTTATTTCAGATATTAGTCAACTACCTACCATGTGAATTAAAAATAGAATCATCAAAGATAACACTGTATTATTTGTTACTTTCACAGATATTTAATGTAGTTGCTGTATTCTTTTTGATTTATTGATTGCCATGATGATTTTCGAGGCACCAGCCAATTTTGATTTTATTGTTTTTAATGACCTTTGATATTATATTGTATGCTCATTCTCAGGTGCTACAACTGTATTTGCTAAGAATATTGATGGAGATGAGCTGCAATTAATACGTATTCTGCCAGGCATCAGATATGAAGAGACTCTTCCAAAAATATCCAGAGCATGTTTCACTTGATTTGAAAACTGAATAATTCCTTAATGCCACTTCTTAGTTTGAGTGTTGTGGATGGCAATAACAGATCCAGGTCAGAGATTTTCCAGTGTTGTGTTTATTTATCCTTTCTATATATATATGGTAGGATTTCCCAACCTGGGATAGGATGAGGCATTTCAAGGTAAAAGGGATGATAAGAACACAGACTGATTAGCTTTTAAGTGTATTCAGTATTATGTATTTACCAAATGTGTTTTTTCTTAACACTAAGAGACAAGCAAGTTTGTGATAAACCATTATCTTTTTTCATAGTGGTGGCCTCAATGCTGCTTGAATGTGAGACTGCTGAGATGCTTGAGGAAGTTTTAACAATATTTAAACAAAATAATACCAACAATATTGTATCTTTTATGGCGGATAAAGACTTTGCAGAGTTGGCTGCTTTGAAAAGAATTGGCCCTTAAACAAAAGTAGAGCACTGCCTTTTCTATGTATTAAAACGCCCCAGATTCAAGATTTCTAGTCTTGAAATATGTCCAGTTAAAAGAGATGAAGTTACAGAGACATTTCAGGCTGTAGCTTATGCTGGAAATGTTCCAAAAGAAGGTTGCTGCTCTTGACAAGCTAAATGCCATAAATTTACAAAGTATTTATTTGAAAATTGGTATAACCGTAAGGAACAGAGTGTTTTATATTGGAGGGGGGCAAACTGTTAGCTTTAACGATAGTTCCAATAATATAGACTTGAAATTTACCACCAAAAGTTAAAAGGAACAATTAGAAAGAGATCTCCCTTAGATACTGTGGGTTTTTTTACCATTTGAAATTCATACAACTTAAAAGGAACATGAAACTCTAGCTGTGGATGTTGCCAGTTGAACCTCTGTATCTCTGGTGTGTCTATATGCTCTCTAGTCTGTTTACTCTGAATGTAAAGATTTATTTACAACAAATTTTATTTTAAAACAATTGGAGCTGAGTTTAACCCACAAACTGGATGGGCGATCTAATCGGCCGATTTCCTCTTCCTAAACTGTGTCGGCCGATAAAAATTGCGTTGAAAGAATAAGATCCAGTCCAATATTTTACACCAAATAAAACTACTTTCTTTTAATAATAAATATAGTTCCGTTTTTTTGCTCTTCTGTGTCCTTTTTTTAACTTTGGAGTTATTATTTACAACGATCTTTATCAAGTAAATTTGTGACAGTTGATTCTCACAAAATGGATGAGGCCATAGCTGGACCATCTGGCTTACAAAATAAATCAGTTGGGAATATTTTTTGATAATTTTTATTAGTTAATGACTTAATTGGTTCGGAAGATGATTTTCGGATTACAAACATAAACAATGATAACTCCAATTATTTTTCTAGTGGGTCAGAAAGCGAAAGTTCAGACGATTTAGACCTAGGCCTAGAACGAATAGGCATTGCCCCAACAACAGGTCTGGTTCAAAACTATGTTGCAGATGATTGTGTACCAACCTAAAATAATTGGATGTTGTTCTACATATGTTTTCTTATATTTCATTTTATGGATTAAATATTTATATAGCAGTAGCAGCTATTTAAATTTTATCTGTTTCATGCTATTTGCTGTAATGTTTATTTTGTTTATGTCGTGCTTTGTTTCTTGAACATAATTTTAGGTATTAGAGAAAAAAAAAATTTAAATCTATTAATAACTAAAACTTATACAAATAATACATTCTCTGAAAGATATATTAAAATGTTATCGTATTATATAAACATTATAATAATATGCCTTTAAACTTTAAAAAATTGTAGTTTGAGGTACTTGAAAATAAAAAATTTCTTTATTCTTGTTCACTCCAAGGTCATGGTCAGCGAGTATAAAATATCATTAAAAAATAACCGGTATGATTCATCACTCAGTCTACTTTCAATAAACATATACTTTGTGGGGTCTAGCTAAAGTATTTGCATGTGAAAAATCACTTTTTTCAAAGGCACCCAAAAAGCTCAAAATTCCCCACACACTACAGAAACATAACATTCACAGTTCATGGGTTAAAAGTAGAGATTCGCCAGGAAGAACGACTTGGATATGGGAAGCTTCCTAGGCAAAATTTTGAAGAGTTCAATGATATGTCATACTCGTGTCTGTTAACAAAGTGAATGTGACTGGGTTGTTCCCATATTTTTGCTTTCACGAGATTTAAAAATTTACCTATTTTTGATGGACTGTTCAGATTAAAACTTATAATTGAAAGTCACCCCAAAATCTGAATAAGCAGTGAATAAGTATGAAATATTCTCAAAAATTTCAAAATTATGTAAAGATTTGTCTCAAATGTTTTCCGAACTGGAACTAAATACCAGATTTAGAGAGATGGAAACGTTATTAGAGACCATTATTTCTGGGGCGATAAATGGCTCTTCCTTGAAATTAGTTTTTAATGACAATACTTTAGGTCAAGATAAATACTGATTTATTTGATGACAAGACTGTTGGTCAAGATGCGACATCAAATACTGATACATTTGATGACAACCCAAATAATATAGAAACTGAAAATAGTGATATTAACATACTGGATGACATAGATCACTGTCAATACTGAGAATGCTTTTAACATACTGGATGTACCAAAATAACATAAATAATGATGTGACTGATGCTGAAATGTTAACAATATGGTTTCATGTAGCCTGTATTCCTTTAAGTTTAAGAACAAGTGCAGATTCCTATGTATGTGTACATTGTTGAGATTCAATCTGATTTACAATTTGTTTAAATTATGTTATACTATACTGTATCTTTGGTTGACTATTTGAATTTGTTAAAATGTAATAGTTGCAATAATTTTTTTTAAAGTTGTGTTTAAGTACCTGTGTTTACCAACTAGGTGCAATGTCTTTAAAAATGTTACTTTTCTGCCTTAATAATTAATATATTTTTTTGAAGAAAAAAAGTTGTTTGCTAGATGTTAACCCTTGCACTGTTCCAGCCATCCTTGTATTATTTATCAGTATGTAATGGGCAACAAGGACTATTTAAATATGTAGAGAACTATAGTTATTCTGTATTTTGATATAATTAGCTTAATTGTGGATGTAACAATAGATTTTCTGCAACTTTTTTGTAAATGACTGTTTTGTTTAATAACTTCATGTGAACCCTGCACTTTTCTAACAATGTTATTTACTTTAAATATACATTTATAGGTACAAAGGCTGTTTAAGTGAATAGACCTTTAGTTCCCTAACATTTTGATATAATTATCATGGGTATGCTTTCTTATCAGTTAATTTTTGGTGATCTTTTTGTAAATTTACAATTGTTGTATTTTTTACCTCCCATTTTTATTTTTTCAAAATGTGAATAAACAACATTTTCATTACAGTAAAATGTAAATAATGAATTATTCTTACCTTAGACAAAAATTGAGTCTGTTCTCTATATATATGTGGCTGTGTGTTGATTCTGTTCTCTATAGATGTGGGTATGTGCTGAGTCTGTTCTCTATATATGTGGGTGTGTGTTGATTCTGTTCTCTATGTGTTGAATGTAAGTGAGTGAGTTTAAGTGATTCACTTATACAGATAAAACCTTATGAAAATTGCACTTTTGATGGGGGCAAAAAATGTCAAACTACTAAGATTTAAGAAATTCAGGATTAATTCAGTTATCTGAACAAGTTTGGTCTCCACATTCTTAGAATCATGAGTTCTTGACAGCATAAAATAAAGCTGTAAGACCGTTTTGAAACATCAGTTTGAGATACCTATTTTGTTTACCAATTTGTTTAATAGTACACTGGCTAACACAAGAAACAGCGCCTTAAATGTTAGGTATGTTTGCTGTGCTGATTCCCTAAATGATGTCAGTTTTCTCCTGACAGTTCAAATAGTTAAATTTAAAACCATACAATATCTCAATATGCAGATTTTTTGTCTCTTGAAGTGAACAGATTTACACCTGCAAATGTAAGTAGCAAGGCAATTAAAAGAAAGCAGTTGACAAATGTATTTATACATAACTAATAAATTATAGGTAAATTGAATAAAAAGTATCCCCATTTAAATAAATAATGAGATATATAGAGTAAACTAATTTTTTTTACCAATACCCAAAATATAGTTGTTATGATAAATTCAATGCAGTCTTTGGAATTTGCTCTCCAAACAACACTAGGTACCAAGAATGAACTTGCATTTGGTTGGCATTGTTATCAATACAGGACAATTAACAACAACATAATTAGTCATGTTTACCCCAAAAAATTGGCCCCACCTAAGTAGCGTTTAAGTTCAAGTTCAATGCTTTTTCATTGTTCTATTTTACTTACAATGACAACCCCCACTCCCCACTTTTTTTTAAATATAAAAAAGTATTATCATCTTTAAAAATATAACCCCTAAAAGTACTGGTACTAAATAAAAGGTTATATTTAACGGTTATCTTGTCAGCTGTGTTTCTCAATGTTCCCTTGACAGATCTGTTTCGCAATGATCCCTTGTCAGGTGTGTATTATGTTTTGGTTCTTGTGAATAAGACTGATCAAATCAATGTCCACCCTGGGCATCAACTGCATCTAGGTCAGGAGCTGGCAACTTGTTTTCAGTGGAGAGCCATTTTATCAATTATTTCTGCTAGGAAAATATTTAATGAGCCACATATTGGAAGGATTAGGAAAGAGAATGTGTGCATGAGCACCAGAGTAATATTTCACTTCTGAAAATTTAAATTTATTAGTTTATTACCAGTACCTAAATCTTGTATTTATCTTTGGTATTATTATCTTTATTTAAACCTACAGGAGCATAAAAATTCTTCTATAACAATGATTTAGCAGTAGAGTTTAAGAAGATTTTCTTATGTTAATAACAAGGGATATGTCAGACCTGTTTACTCTTACGATTTTGGGGTACAATGTACGATTATGAGGTGTATACTTTAAATATATACTGCATGATTATTTTTTTTACTATTAGATTGATAATGTATTTAAAGATTTTGTGATGATATTGTACGATTTTAAGAGTTTAAGGGTAAACAGGTCTGATATGTTGCCAACAATTTTTTTTTTAAACTTTTAAGTATCTATTAGAAAGATATGGTTAGTGTATGTTTAGTTAAAGGCTAAAAGACAAAACTTTGTGTATGTACTGTAATGTGATCAGTTGACCACATGATGGTGAGGGCTAGACAAAATTTTGTGTAATGTGATCTGTTCACCACATGATTGAGAGGGTTAGACAAAGTTTTGTGTAATGTGATCAGCTCACCACATGATGGTGAGAGTTAGACAAAACTTTGTGTAGTGTGATCAGTTCACCACATGATGGTGAGAGTTAGACAAAACTTTGTGTAATGTGATCAGTTCACAACATGATGGTGAGAGTTAGTTAGACAAAACTTTGTGTAATGTGATCAGTTCACAACATGATGGTGAGAGTTAGTTAGACAAAACTTTGTGTAATGTGATCAGTTCACCACATGATGGTGAGAGTTAGACAAAACTTTGTGTAACGTGATCAGTTCACCACATGATGGTGAGAATTAGACAAAAATTTGTGTCATGTGATCACTTAACCACACGATGGTGAGGGCTAGACAAAACTATACAGTATTAGATGCATGAAAAGAATTTTGCAGTTCTTTTGAAAATCTTTTTTTTTTTTCCTTAGTCCATGATTTTTTAGTTAGTCTAAGCTATTTGGATAGCTCTTATTTTTGTGTTCACTTTATTTCTTAGAATTCAATGTTATTTCTTAGACTCATTGTTCAAATCCTTATTATTTATCAAGGAAAAACAAAATAATTTAAAACTGTTAATGTTATTTGTAAAAAAAACTAAAATAATTCAAGTAATTTAGTCAAGGAATTTACCGGTACTCAAGAATTATGCACAACTTTTACAAAGCTTTCATTTTAACACATTTTGATAGATATATTTATCAAAACATCACTGATTTATTACAATTACTTAATCTTGAGGTTGTAAGCTAAATAATTAAAACTTTGTTTGTGTGGTTGAAATGGCATTTCAGAGCCATCTTGTTATGTGTATATCTATAATTGACTATTTATGGACCTTGATTATGGCTTGCACCTGGTTTAATTGACTATTAGGGCAGTGCTGTCCGTCTGTTGATGAGCTCTTTACTATTACATTTAACCTATTACACTTTATGTTTGTGTCCATATCTTTAAAAATGGCTTAGTTGAACCCCTGGTCAAACTGAGTTCCTACGGTACTTTGAAAAATGATGTGTGGCCCACAAAAAAAGTGGAAAACACTGTATTGACGTCACAGTTGTGTAGATTTAAATTTAGACAATAGAAATGTTTTTATTGCAACAGTAAATATGTTCTGTTTTTTATTTCTCAGGAAAAAGTTTTTGCAGAAAAATTTTTAAAACACTCTTGAATTGAAAGGTGTTTTGAAAACTTCCCTGGACAACACAACTCTAGAATTCTGGACCTAACAATGTCTGAGGAAACATGGATTGCTGAATGTACAATGTGTGGGACTTACTACACAACATTTAGAAAGCTTAGAAGACACTTCAAGAAGAGACATGCAGACCTAGAAGTCTTAGAATGTAACTTTTGTGACTTCATGACACATGATAAAGTTATGTTCAAGCAACATAAAGAAATGTTACATCCTGATAAAAAGTTTGTGTGCAAAAAATGTGGATTTCTAACGGGCAAGTGGACACGGGTGGAGAGACATTTTGATAAACATGCAACAGAATCAATGGCTGAACTTCTTTCATCTGAACATTTGGATTCTAGTTCGAGAGCGAAAGAAGCTGTTCAGGCTGTTGTTGATAAATTAATTCAATTACAAGAAATCAAGGACACTCGATTTAAATGTGACTCTTGTGATAAATATTTCAAGTTTAAATCAAAGCTTATAAGCCATATTAAAGCTAAACATACTCAAGATCGTCCATTCAAATGTTCATTGTGTGACTATGCTGGTAAGACCAAAGAGGTTTTGACTATTCATATGAGTGTTCACTCTGATGAAAGACCATTCAAGTGCTCTTTGTGTGATTTTGCTGCTAAGACCAAAAAAGTTTTCACACTCCATATGAGGGTTCACACTAATGAAAGACCATACAAGTGCCAATTGTGTGATTTTAAATTTAAAAGCTACACGAATTTAAAAAGCCACATGAATTTTCATTTCGATGTTAGAAATTTTGCGTGTGAAATTTGTGATCACAAATCAAGGACCAAGGCCCAATTACAGGCTCATATGAGAAGTCACACAGGAGAAAAGCCCTTTAGTTGTCATCTATGTGAACTAGCTTTTTCTCTTAAACACAACCTAAAAAACCACCTGAATTTTCATTTCGATGTTAGAAATTTTGCGTGTGAAATTTGTGATCACAAATCAAGGACCAAGGCCCAATTACAGGCTCATATGAGAAGTCACACAGGAGAAAAGCCCTTTAGTTGTCATCTATGTGAACTAGCTTTTTCTCTTAAACACAACCTAAAAAACCACCTGATATGTGTGCACTTAGCTTCTATGAAAGAGGTTACAACTTGATATTTGTTTAATTTTTTAAATACATTTTCATGAGCTATGTGCAGTCACTAGAAATTTAAATTAATCTTTATTTTAGCACTGATCAACACTATTAACTTCATTATTTATTGTAACATGCTGCTACATATAATTTAAATGAGGCTGTCACAAATGACAAAGTCATAAACATTTTCATGTACAAATGCCACTCATTATAGTAATGCCTGGTATTGTGGGGAATGCAGCAAAGATCCTCCAGGATGTGCCAAAATAATTCTTATCTATATGAGCCATTGCCAAAATAATTCTTATCTATATGAGTATGAGCCATGGCTAAAATAAAGACCCTTATTATTATTAATATTAGTATTTGAAGTCGTAAATTGATCATTTGTGTGTGTTTGAGTCCTGCCGGAAGGAACGCTTAGGATTGGAGTACCTGTACTTTTTCTATTAAGGACCTCCGTGTCAGGCACTTTGTCTCGCCACCTGATGCCGAGGAGTTTCCTGAGGCAGGTTGTGTGAAAGTAAAATGGTTTAGTTTCTCGGCGTGACGCTGGTACACTGCCCATGTTTCACATCAGTATAGCAATGGCAAGAGGACTACGCAGCTTAGCGGTGGCGTATATGCAGAAGAAATAACAACCAAATAATACTTACAAATGTTTAATTATTATTTTGAAAAGGCCATATACCGGTAATTATAAATTGTTGCAATAGTGTAGATTTGAATTACAAAATATAATGTGGTTCAAAGATTATAAAGATGTATTAAGTGATTGTGTTTCATAAATAAACTGTCAGGTATATCAAATTGGAAGTTGTAAATAACCATTTTGAATGTGAGGAAGGAGTGGGGGAGCAGAATAAATTCGTTGCCCTAGTGCGCAGAAATGTGTCAAGACGACCGCGTCTGTATGCTCTCCTGGCAAGCACAATCCGTGCCATCAATGAAGAATTGTTACAAATAATAGTTGAAATAAATGTGCAAACTTAAACCATACTATTAACGTGAAGACCGTTACGCCCCAGTTCTAACTCTTTTTAGATGCAACATCATCAGCAAAAGAACCATGGAAAGATTTATTTTTTTTTTAAATTTTAACGAAGCACACATTGACAGACTGAAGGACTGTATCTGCAATGGTTTTGTTAATAGGAAAGAAGGAATAACAATTCAGTACCGGTACCGGTAATTTTTTTAATTTTTTTTAAAACGTACCGGTATATTTTTATATCGCAGAAAGTTGCAATAACTTTCTCACCTCGGAAATCAACGTCATGACCAATGCTTCCAAACACATTGACCTTATCATCTTTGGCCATTCGGCCGTGATCCTAGTATAAACATGTGGGCGATGTCAGTATTGGATCATTTTCAGAAATATGAATCTTCGGGCCCATCGCCGCTATAAACTTGTTATTTTCTTCGGCCGAAGAAAATAAGTGGAATAACGACTTCCAAAAGACGTGGCATTGGTTCCTGCTGGGGCGGGTGAAGTTGTTTTTTAAAACCTGCTTCGATTCCGGGTATCTCCGGGTGTTAAACAATAAGTGACCTTCTCATTTCGTATGATGTCATCCACCCACCCAATGGGGAGAAGGGAAACGTGCATGGAGAGAAGAACCAGTAGCGAGCAGGAAGTCAATGCGTCAACTTTGAAGACTTCAAAACACTCTTAGCTTAATAATATTACAATCCTAACCCAGCGGTTGTCAATCTTTTTATTGCCGCGACCCCTTGTTAACGTTACCCAAGTTGTGGCGACCAACAACCAGAATAAAGCATACAAGTAAAAGTAAACAATATGCATGAGATGCGTCAAAATGGCAAGAGACTGCTATTTCTGCACTGCAAGTCAGCTCATTATTTAGGGATGCACATTCCAACATAGTGTTTCCCAAATCATTTTATACTCTGCACCCCTTTCAAATGTGTTTTTTACTTGTCACCGCCCCTACCCCCCTAAAAATGATACAATTAAAATGCATAACTTTAAAATTGAACATTGAACCAAAAAAATGCTTTCTAACCTTTTCACGAAATTCAAGGGGAATTATAGGAATGCCGGTAGGTATTATTTACGGGAAGCCTTACAAAGCAGCTATCGTGGACTGGATTTGGGAGCGAGAATGTTAGTTTATGAAAGTTGTTGATCGTGAGAGGTTTTGTGAGGACGAAGGTGGGTGGGAGTGGTGTTATGCTATATCAGTTCGTGTGGTTAGTTCGTGGAGTTATGTTGTCCGTATACATGCTCGGAGTACTCTCAGGCGGGGGATAGTAGCCGAAGTCGTTGATCTAATAGTGCTCTTTCGGGCTAGCCTGCGTGTCTGAGCTGTGGCTATCCTGCTGGCTTCTTGAGATTTAGCCCTTTCCTAACAGCTGCTCCAACTGGGTCTGTCCTGTGCTGCCTGCACCCATTTAGTAGGGTTGATGCTGGAGGCCTTTAGTGCAGCTTTCAGTGAGTCTTTGTAGTTATTATTAGTAGAGATTAGAGTGGTCTGAGTGATCGTTGTAATGAGAAGGTACACGCTGGAAAGTCAGTGAAGACGAGAGTGGTCTGAAGACAAAAAACTTAAAAACTTAATATTCTGATTACTTTCTCTCTCTGTGTCTTTGTGTTAACCTAGAGTTCCAAATACCCGGTTAAGTGAAGCAGAGGCGTAGCGAGGGTGTTTGGCGCCCGGGGACAACATCCATTTTAAAGCGCCCCCTTTTCTTTTTTTCAACTCTCAAACCCATTATTTTTACCAATAATATAATATCAAAGCACATTTTGGCGCCCCTAACTAGCTTGCGCCCGGGGACATCTGCCCCCCGGCCCCCCTCGCTACGCCTCTGAAGTGAAGTAAGAACCCACTTGACTTTAGTTTTCTTTCCATATTTGCTTCATCTCCAACATACTTGTTAATCTAAGATTTATTTCAAAGAGGCTCCCTTTCTTTTTTCAACTCTCAAACCCATTATTTTCATCAATAAAATGATATCAAAGCACATTTGGGCGCCCTTAAATATTCTGGCGCCCAGAGACATCTGCCCCCCCCCCCCTCTTCTTAGCTACGCCTCTGGTAATCCGCTTATTTATTATTATCGGTATTTGTAATTTTTAAAACTCGGGTACGGTACACCATTTGGAATTACAGATTTAATGGATATAATACCTTCGTCGAACACCATCGAGGGCAAAAGAAGAAAAAGGGGGGGTTATTATTATCGGTATTTGTAATTTTTAAAACCCGGGTACGGTACACCATTTGGAATTACAGATTTAATGGATATAATACCTTCGTCGAACACCATCGAGGGCAAAAGAAGAAAAAGGGGGGGGGGGGGCTAGTGTGTCAATCATGACACACAATAAGGCACTCGGCATTAGCCAATGCTAAGGTGACCATCCGTGCTGATTTTACCTGGACAGTAAATTTCAGTAATGATTTTTAGGACTTTGTCCTGGTTTTCTGCGAGGTGAAAAACCTACGTTTTGATACTATGAAATTTTTTTTTTTTTAAATGATTGCGTAGATCTGATATCCACTATTCTCCGGGCATAGATTAATGATAAAAGTCACTGAAATTAAATTGTTCCTTAACGGCATCACGATAACATCCGTGTTATCACAAATATTTAATTACACTTTTGGACTCCCATGGTGCCAAAGATTTTAAATTTAAATTTATTTTTTTGAAAAAGTTCAAATGTTTTCGTTTAACGTTTGAAGAAGAAAAAAATAGAGTTCATTTTAGACTTAGCAATGTTGTGTTAAGCCTAACACTTGCACTCTTCGGCATATGGATTGCCTTAGGGTGGTAAAAGCAAACCTTAGCTTATAGAATAATGTCGCATCCTAAACACAACTGGTATTGTTCGTAATACCGGTAACACAAGTTTCTCTAAAGTCAGTCACCACGGTCTTCGCGTTAATAGAATAGTTCAACTTGGCACATTTGTCAATTATTGATTGTAACAATTAACAATTCTTCCTAGGTGGAACGGGTTTAGTTTGAAAGAAGATCATAGAAAGAAGTATTCTAGTTGTCTCCTTGAAGTAGAAGATGTTTCAAAAATTTTCGGAACCATGGCGCAAAGTATAACATATCCACGGAAACCGTCTCTGAGTCGATAAACGTTTTCACGCCTCAACTAGGATTTAAGACTAAAATTCTGTTTGTTAAAGTTTGATCCGTTTGTTTCCGTACAGTAGAGTGCAATAATATTGATAATATAAACTATTTACTTATTTAAGGATTTGGCCCTACCGTCAGATTGAACTTGTTAGGAAGTTCGACTAGATCTTGAAGCAGACATGGTACAATTCGAGTAGGCCGTTGAGTTGAAAACCCCAGAATACGTTACGGCAAGACGTCAGCAGACGGTAGGCCATAAGACAACTGCACAGAATACGTCAGCACATTGGCATGTCATAGGCATAAATATGAGCTGGTCCAATCCTCGAAAAAAGGGGGGGGGGGGGGGGGGCTCACCCCAGATTTCCCCTCATTGCCAACGTAAATATGTACCGGTAGTTATTTCTTAGAAATGTGGGAAAAGTACAAAAATTCCATTTCTAAGCGTTCCTGCAGGACTCGAGCCTAGCTTCCACGTCCATTTACTATTATTTAGTCAATAATAAACATGTATACTGTATCTGGACTGACAAAATTAAACAAAAATATCTCAACTAACTGTACCGGTATCAATTAGAATGTATTTATACTGTATTTAAAATCCACACTTGCGCATGGACCAGTGTCACAAATGAGTACAGAATATCATTAGACTTGTTCACCTTTGAACCTGGCATATTATTGATTGATTGATTGATTTGATACTTATATCGCGCTGGTATCCATGCCACCTTAGCTTCCTCACTGCGATATGGTCCTTCGAAATCTATTAAAACAAAAATGTTTTTATTTGCTTCTTAAAAGATTTTTTTATCATTTACAATTGCCCTCAAAGATTGAGGCAAACTCTTCCATAATTTTGGCGCTATCGCTTCAAAAGAGCGCATTCCGTACAACTTTTTTCTGTTTTTATCCACACTAAGAACACTCAGCAAGTACTGTGATGAAGACCGCAGGCTCTTCACGGATACATGTTTATGAATCAGTTCTTTAAGATATTCCGGTGCTGAGCCATCTATGCAGCTGTACGCCAGGGACAGAATTTTGTAGTCAATGCGCTCACTCACAGGAACCCAATGGAGATCTCGTAGAACTGGGGTAATGTGGTCAGATTTTTTCATCCGCGATACAATGCGTGCTGCAGTATTTTGTATCTTTTGGAGTCTCTGAATTTGGTTCTGACGTAAACCCCACAAACACCTGTGTCGAGACGTTCTATCTGTTGTGTTGCAAATCATTCACTCATGGCAATGAGTGTCTACTCATCCAGCCAAGTCTTCCACTTGATGTAATAGTCTCCAAGTCAACAAACACTCCACGGTTCGTTACAATATATAAGTTTAATATGCCTCTTCAACATGACAATCAGTGTACTTCACTATACAGCTTTTAAACGTTCAACTTCACAATCGATCTCGTTGAAATCCTCCCACATAGAAACATCACACAAGAAGCTATTTCTTGACAATGCACAACGGCCATCTCTGTTCTCTAACAACAACTAAACTAACTCGTCATATCCCCTTACACTTACACAATTACGTCACAACCATCTCACACAAACGATACAGCTACACGTAAAATCTCTAACCCAACATCTTTCCCTATTAAACATGAAAACAATCATCTACACATAACAACAGTGATTCTCATACCCTTGACAAACTGTTACAGTAATATAATCTTGACTGGATTAGAGTTACTGCTCCAGCATTGGCTGTTCTCCTATTGAGTTGAGGACCTCCGTGCCATTTTCTGTTTCACTTACACTACAGTTCATACAAAGCATAACACATACTTGCACACTGACACTTAAGACTTGATATCCAACATACATATTATATTATGACTTTTTTTCTTGGAACTTATATTCCTGTCATTTTTTTTTTCTTCCTTCTTTCTTTCTAAGTAACTTGGCCTGAACAAAAGGCAATTATGGAGAGTTGCGCTTCAATGTTTATCAAAGTAAGCATAAATCTATGGTGTAATAAAATGGTTCACATCTTGGAGTCCTTAAAATCTATTGCTTTTCATTGTACCAGTAGGGTACCGGTCTTAAAATTGTGTGGGCAAAAATGACACCCTTCATTTTCAATAATTAGAGAAAAAAAAAAGTGCTGCAGGAGGGTGGACAACCACCCCCCCCCACACACACACACACACACCTTCATTAGCTATGTGGAAGTTTGTGGAAAGATGTGAAGGCATCTACCTTTATATACCAACTGCTGGGAAGAATGTTGTTAAGACTCTTTATGACTGTGGGAGGGGGGTGTGGAGTTGTAATGAGCAGGACAATGGACAGTTGATTTAGTTAACCACCTTTATTGTTGTCATATATTGCATTACCAATATATTTTAGAACATGACATGCTGCTCGGGAAAAAATACTCAAAAGTGCAACCTAAGACACACATCATTTTAAATTAGGTTAAATATATATATATTCCTGTATATATACATATATTTACACAGACCTGTTTACTCTTATGATTTTGGCGTACAATGTACGATTTTGAGGTGTATACATTATATATACTGTATGTTTATTTTTTTACCATTAAGATAATGTATTTAACAATTTTATGATGATTTTGTACGATTTTAAGAGTTGGAGAGTAAACAGATCTGTTTACACACACCCCAAAGTGTCAACCAGAGTGCTCTCCCTTCACACCCATACGAACACCACAGGGTGGAGGGGCATAATTTTGATCGTCTAGGGGACTCCGTAGGTCCTAATCATGCACTGAAAATTTCTCCTTCAGACTATAGCTCAAAGATAAGAATAATTCGCCACATTCCTAGGGGTTCCTCGAGACACACCACAATACCAGGCATTACTTATTTTTGCACTTAATAGTGGCAAATGTACCGTACATACTAAGACTAAGAGTTTAAGAATCCGTCACTTGGGACACCCTCAATATTCAAGTCAATCAAGTCGATAGGTGCTAAAAATTAAAATGCTAAAATAAAAGATGAAGATGATTCTTTACTTACTACTATTATACTAGTACAAGAACAAGTAAAGAACATAATTTTATTTCAGTTAATTTGAATTTCAAGCACAGGTACATATTTAATGAACACGTAATGAATAAAGTAATAGTTGAGGCCTATTTGATAGTAGCCAAGTGCACACGCTCTAGGTGCCTTTTAAGAGTAGCTTTAAGGGAAAAAGCTCGTTCACAAACGTGACAAATAAATGGCTTTTCTCCTGTGTGCGTTCTCATATGACGCTGTAAATCGGTCTTGGTTCTTGATTTATGATCACAAATTTCACACGGAAAGTCTCTTATGTTGAAATGAAATTTCATGTGTCGTTTTAAAATTGCCTTGGTACTAAATTTATGATCACAAAATTCACAAGCAAAATCTCTCACGTTAAAATGACATTTTATGTGTTGTTTTAAAATTGCCTTGGTACTAAATTTATGATCACAAAATTCACAAGCAAAGTCTCTCACGTTAAAATGACACTTCATGTGGTTTTTTAATTGTACAACAGTTTTAAATTTAAATTCACATAATTGGCACTTGAATGGTCTTTCATCAGTGTGGACCCTCATATGATCAGTCAAAGGTGATTTGGTCTTAGCAGCATAATCACATAAGGAACATTTGAATGGACGATCTTGAGTATGTTTATATCTGAAATGTTTTTCAAGCTCTGATTTAATCTTGAAATATTTATCACAAGAGTCACAATGAAATCGAGTGTCCTTGATTTCTTGTAATTGAATTAATTTATCAACAACTGCCTGAACAGCTTCTTTTGCTCTTGAACTAGAATCCAAATGTTCAGATGAAGGAAGTTCAGCCATTGATTTTGTTGCATGTTTATCAAAATGTCTGTCCACCCGTGTCCACTGGTGAGTTTTAAATCCACATTTTTTGCACACAAACTTTTTATCAAGATGTAACATTTCTTTATGTTGTTTGAACATGACTTTATCATGTGTCAAGTAGTCACAAAAATTACATTCTAAGACTTCTAGGTCTGCATGTCTTTTCTTGAAGTGTCTTCTGAGCTTCCTGAATGTTGTGTAATAAGTTTCACACAGTGCACATTCAGCAATCAACGTTTCCTCAGACATTGTTGTGTCTCAATTTTTTTGAGTTGTGTTGCAGAGTGAATTCTTCAAATTGCTTTTCAGTTGAAGATTGTAGTTTGATTTTTAATTTATGCTCAAAATTTTTCCTGGAAAAAAAAGATTAATTGTTTCATTAAAAAATTTTAGATTTATGAAACCAAGTTTAGTCATTACCATATTAATAACTATGGTGTCAAAGCAATAAAAATGTTTCCCTTATTAAATAGTTCAAATAAAGCTATAACTAGTCACACCGCTGTCCAAGAATATACATATTATGCATAAACTTTTATTTATCAGATTTATCAATATCAGTTATACTATACCCATAACCAGATGGCTCTTAAAAATTAATTTCAACCAACAACCAAATGGTTTTTTTAAATTGTAAATTATTGATAGATTTATATTTATAGCCATAGAAATGTTACTAACAGAATGCTTAACATTTCTTTGTATATATACATATATATATATACTAAACAATGCTAAACAATGTGTGTACAAGTATCATTCTAGAAGAAATGCTTATTCAAACTAATGTTACAGTTCACATATAAATTTTATTTTTGAAAAAAACAAACAAAAAAAAACATGCAAAATGGCAACAAATGCAAGAGGTGACCAGATTTTACAACTTTACATTGTTTTAATATTAAATATAAATAGAAGGATTTAAATTAGCAAAGCAATTAAATTCAGTAATCTTAATTTTCTCTCATGCACCCACCCTTCAAAATCATGTGGTTAACTGACCTTATATTCTATTGCCATAGGATCAAAATACACTGACACAAAGTTATTAAAATAATATATATACCGGTTTCCAAAACTTTAAAAATTCATCCTTCAACAAAACTTTCACAAATCATCTCCATCTAACCAAGACACTTAAGTGTTTGAAATAGTGAAACGAGGTATGTGGAAGCTTGAAATAAGATAACAGGACAAAAAACAAGGACGTTTCGGCATAAAGCCTTCCTCAGCCAACAATAGAAATGAAAATATAACAAAGAAAAGAGCACAGTAGACAACTCAAGCAGTATTCATTCGTGTCTCCGGAAGTGGGAAAAAAAACACTTAAGTGTTCAATGCCAATCTAGTTTTTACACAACGACTTTCGAAAAACTCAATATTACTTTAAAAATTTAGTTAAACGGAATTGAAACTAAAATAAAAGTGACAAATCCCTTGTTAATAACTCAAGCTCTATACTATTAGAAAATAATGGTCACTGATAAGCATGTACAGTTCTTTAGCATATTTATTTATTGAACATGCTTTATGAGGTTTTCTGTCTTCTCAGAAAAACTTTGAATTTTGCAGCATCATCCAAGTAAGTAAAGTGATCTTCTATTCCCTAGCTTTAGAAGTTTGAACAAATACTTCCAAATAATTTTTTTTTCATATTAAAGTTAAGTAAATTAATTAATTTTGGTAATTGTCTTGTTAATTTTCTCTTTTTAATTTTTGTAATGTGAAAATGAGACTTGAATTTCTACATTAGGGGAAATCCATAAATGATGACATGCTGTTTTGGCCAATTTTTGACATCATCACAAATTGGACACAAAATTTAGATATGTCATAACAAAATTCTTGCCCCTCTCTTTTTCCCACTAGATTTGTAGCATCATTCATGGATGGACCCTAAGTTCACATTTTTTACTTGTAAATAATTATTTTAACTTCAAATGAATAAGTCCACTCCATTCATAATTAAAGATTATATTACATCCTAACACATTTGCCTTCCCGATGTTAAGTTCTGCCAAGATTATACTTTGAGCTCAATTATGAGGTGAAGAAATTTCTAATCAATCTTAACAAGACTGACCAACACAAGTTCTTCTAAGATAATCCCTAGGTTGGTCTAAATTGCACACACGTTTGACTTCATTGTACTGTTGAATGATTTTTTTTAAAAAGCTATTTCAGTGATATAGATTTCAGAATGATAATTTCATATAGATTTCAGAATGACAATTTCTAACATGTTCCAACACCTTATATTATATAAAACTGGCTCAAACTTAAACAGAGATCGAATTTCGGAGAACAAATTCAAGCCAAAGATCTTAACTCTTAATCTTGTCTATATTAATATACAAAAGAAGCTTAGTGACTACAACTTCAGGAGACAATCAGCACAGCTTATGCTCCAACTTGACCATTTGGATTATGGTTTATAATGTACGAAGAACTTATGTGTTTGAGTAAATGGAAACACACTCTTTTTTATGATAATCCCTAGGCTGGGGTACTGTGCTATAAAAATTCTGTAACTGTAATAATAATAGGTAATACAAAGTTAATTAGTGCCAATTTTGAATCCTGGAATTCAATTAAATACTTCAATAATAGTATGTCAATATATAATATAATAGAATTAGAAGTGTTAAGACAGTCAATGACCTTAAGGACTATTCCAAGGGGTAGGCTTATACTAATAATATTAAGCAAGCCTTGTTTTAAGCCATGGCCATAGTATAGCCCTTTATTGCCCTTAGTCTTGGATTAAAAGTTTTCTTTTATTACTAATACTAATAAAAATAATAAGAAAGTTTATTTGAAAATCCAGCTTCATCCCAAAAGGCTTGAAGCGCGATACATAGTCTAGTATATTAAAAGAGAAATGAAACAATCTATAATATACCACATTGAAAGACAAAATGCAACATAACAAAAACTGTATACGAGAATACTCATTTGAAGTCTTTCATACCTTGCAACCATAAACAACACAGGCCTAAACACATCTACAAGATACTAGCTAATAGGAGAAATTACAGTTTGCGTTGAGCTCAGCAAATTAATAAAATTGATTTGATAAAATTTTGCTGTCAAATATCACAGAGCATGGCCACCCACATGTAAAGTTGGTGAGTAAATTTCTCCCAAATAAACTGATAAGCTATTTAAAAATTTTATTTAAAAAAATCTTAAACAGTTGCAAGAATGAGATGGGCTGCATTGGGATTGTTTTTAAAAAGTGAGAACTTATCACAAGCATGGACTTTTTTAAAATGATATTTTTTGAGTAACGATGATTTCTTCAAAACAAAGTGAATTGTATTTAATAATGTAATTGGGTTAATGTTTGTTTGTATTATTTTTTTCATATCTAAAATGAGATGCTACTTATGCCCATTCATTGAGAATCATTGATGGTCTAAAATAATTCATATGAACTATTCCAGATAAGTATTGCTAGATGAATGAATGTGTCGGAATCATTAAAATGAAAACAAAAGAATTAATTATTACGTGGCACAAATTATTTGTAAAGTTTGGGAAGAAAATGTGGTATTTGAAATAAAATTATACATCATTATGAAAAATATTAACATACGAAAGAACAAAAAATGGGTTAAGAGCAAGGGTACTAATTAGAGGAGCACCGGTTAAGTATAGCATGTATCGGCCTACAGGGTGGCCCTAAAAATGTGATAACATCGCTTCATTGTCAGGAGCATAAAAAGGTACCAACACTTACAATAAGTTGTTGAGAAGGAGGGAGAGTGAGGGGAAGGGAAAGAGACTGAGAGTCATTAGAGCAATAATTTTTATACTTATACAACTGACAACTACAAAACATTATATTTATATTAATTCAATTATATAACCATTTGTTACTTCTAGATTACTAGATGTTCTCAATTTTTCTGGGCCACCCTGTAGATAAGTAACTGACAACAGAGAGTGTAGTCGCAATGTGGTGTAGCGTAGTAATAAATTTGGCTAATGCAGAGAATTGGTGCCATTACGCATACATTTAGGGTTCAGATAAGGTTAAGGGATACATTTAGGATTTAGGTTAGGTTAGTGATACATTTTCATAAGCGGCTAAGTTTATGGTTCAGGTTAGCCGTTTAGACTTTTTTAAGTACTCATCAGTGACAGAGAATTATTGTATAGTAGGCCTATATATATATATATTATTAAATTTCACGGGTCGTTGCAACCAAGAAGGCGGCCGTACAAGCAGAATTATCGGCTAATGGAAATGACGAATGCCACAGCGTCTTTTGGGTGTTTATTATAGTTATAGTTGCAGTGAATTAGGGTTTAGGTTAGAGTTAGGTTGAGAGATCTATTTAGTTAGGGTTCAGGTTTAGTCTGGTTAGGCATAGTCTATACTATAACTATAGTCTATAATAGGGAACGATTTAGGGATACATTCGTGGCTCGTGCAATTCGATAAAATAGTGGCATTCGTCCTTTAAATTTACCGAATTCTCTTAAGATTTTAATAAGTCAATGATCTTTTATCTGCGACGTTTATGTTGCTTTCTTTTAGACATTTCTAAGTAACTTTGATTTAAAGTTCAACCATTTCTTCGGTTTAAATTTCGTACTTTCTCTGACATTTCCTGTTCAATATTTTGTAAAAACAAACACATATTCTTAGAATTAGAGGACAAACTTTTATGATCCAACATTTACATTTTTTTTGGAAGGCTGTGGCTATTCGGACCCGGGTCCGAGAAGTGAGACTTTGTTTTTTGTTTTTTTTTAATTTTAAAATTTGTTTGTAAGACAAAATTTGGTATCAAATGAAAGATAATTGAATGGACTTTATGTTTGTAAAATTACTTCTTAAGTTTAACTAAAATAAACTGTATTGTCCTGCACGTTTCTTCAACATTGTTTGTGAGGCAAAGTATAAGTGACATACTTTGCAAATTCGATCAAGTAAGCTGGTCTGCAAAGATGGAAAATAAAGATCATATGGTTGTTCTTTGAAAACTCCTGTTGATCTCGGCAAGGCTATACATAAAACAAGGCTTCGCAACAGCATACTAGCGCTCCTAGCGAGAGGAATCGTGAACAACACATTCAGGAGATACGCATTTCATGCTATTTTGACATAAAACTAATTCAAATGTTTCACAAAATTTTTGAAAATTATTTTTAAAGCTAATTAAATTCTACTAAAAAAATAAAAAATAAATTAGAAATAAAATTTTAAAAAATAAATGTGTGACTCACACATGTCCTGAACCCCCCCCCCCTCCCCACTGTCACAAACTGTCACACTTTCTTACACCCCCTCCCCCCTCTGGAGCGTGACGTACTTTATGGACGCCCCTATACCCATCATTATCCGGAAGGAACTCTTAAACTTAAGGCCCTTAACTTAAATGGTATGAACTTTTTATAACATTGCGTTTGGGGCCAGGGGCCCAAATATCGTGTTTTTTTTTTCAAAATGAGCTACCGGTATATAAATAAAATTACTAAAAAATACTCCTACATGAATGGATGGATCTTGATCAAACTTAGAATAATAATAATAATAAAGTTTATTTCAAAAACACGCTTCATCTCCAAAAGCTCGAAGCGTGGTGCAAAGTAATATAATTTACCACATTTAAAACAAACGCAACACTACAAAAACGAATTACAAGCATACCAAGTCAAGGTCTTTCTACCCATTTCAACCCTAAGCAACACAGCCAATATGCATTAAATGGAAGATATGGTAGACAATCATCCCAGAAGGTGTTTGCGAAATAGATGTGTCCTTAAATCGGTTTTAAAAGACTACAGTGTCTGGCTGTTTCTGAGATCGACAGGGAGGGCGTTCCAAATTGTTGGACCAGCAAATGCGAAAGTACGCTTTCCGTAAGTCTCAAGGCGAACACGTGGTGTCGAGAGTTTGCCACTTTCGGATGAGCGGAGCTATCTAGTGTGTACATAAGGCATCAGCAGCTCTTTCAGATAGGATGGCGCAAGGTCATGTAAGCAGCCGTAGCACAAAGTTGCGATTTTGTTCTCTATGCATGCACGGACCAGCAGCCAGTGCAACTCTCTCAGAAGTGTTTTTGCATGGTTGAACTTGCGTTTGCGGAGAACAATGCGAACAGCATAATTCTGTGCTATTTGGATTTTATCCAGGAGCGTAGCTGGAAGACCCACCATAAGAGCATTGCAATAGTCCATGCGTGATCGCACAAATGCAGACATCAGCCTCTTTGTTGCATCAATTGTTAGGAAGAGCCTGATGTGACTAATCCTACGCAGCTCTAGAAAAATCGCCTTGCATAGCATTTTAATGTGACTTTCCAAGGTTAGTCTTCGATAGGGGACTGAAACAAGCTTCTAAAAAGAAACAGCTGAGGCGACATCACTTGACACAATTGCATGTATTGCCTCAGGTCGTTGAAATCTTTTATATGAATTTTTGTTTGTATAACGTGCCCATTGAACATATCATATTTCATTCATCCTCCCTTGAAAAACCGGAAAAGCTTATTCATGGGGGTTGGGGATGGGGCTGAAAATTTGACAGGATGTGTTGTCGTCAGCAACGAATCTTTCTCCCAAGTTTCAGTGCGATTGGATGACGGGAAAAGGGACATTTCATTTAGCCTTCCGAAGATTTTGCCAAAAACACACGAACAAAAGCAAAGTTACTATTACAGGATTTAAAAAAAAAAAGAATAATTTAATTTGAAAATAAAGTTTCAAATTGTTGGTAACAAATAAATAATGAGTTTGTAAATGAAACTAATTATTGAATAACTTTTAGTAGTAAGTTGCATTACTTTTTGACGCAAACATTTGGGAAGAGCAGGTCCTTCGAAAAGATGCCTGCAAGAAATTATGGGCCGGGGAACAACAAACGTGACAATTGCTGTGAATAAGGGTTTCACTACCGGTGGGTTGGAAGTCGCAATCCACCACTTGGCCATCCACCCAGAATTGCAAGTACAATTATTCAAAGCAATATATATCATTAAAAAGTGGTCCAGTTTTAATTCGCTTTATTTATACCTTGATGAGCCGATAATGCTACTGGATATATTACACTTTATACATAACGTGAGATGTATTTATAATAGGAATAATTTTCATTTGAGATGTCATTTGCGGCGCTCGGGTGACCGAAAAAAACATCTTTTTTGACCCACGTAGTTGGACATTACTGACTTAGACTTGGAGTAGAGGGCCTGATCCTCAAAAGGACGGAAACATATGCAGGGAAGCGGAGGCAATGGGTGGTAGCTCAAACTTATGAGTAAGGAACGTGGCAGTGACATCAGGTACCGTAGAGAGATATAAAGAAGGCCATGCGCAAATACAAAGTGTATTTATTGTGCAAGAAAGCATGTACCAAGACAATGTCCCGCAAAAGTTCAGTTCGTGTTTCAATATGGCAAGTAAAACCATTTTTGATCTGTATGCAAGTCAAATCCTGTAATAACAGTCGTCACCTGTAAGTCAGGAGATAAATCAAGTGAAGAAATGTTCTTCATTGGTAGCGTTGGTCATTGGTAGTGTTTACTTTTAAAAAAAAACAGACTTTGCATGAGTGGGAATCGGTGGTCACTCTTAAGGGAATGTAAATATAGCCTTCACGCTGGACCCTGGAGCGAAAGTGAACATCCTCCCCTACAGATTCATAAGTCAATTTCGAAGGAAGAGACGTCAGAAGTCACCTACAAGGCATACAATATACAGTGGGGAAACATTGTCTACTGTAGGCAATGCATTTTCCGTATGGAGTCCCCCAAGAGTGGAGATTGATATCTTGATACAATTATTTTTAAATGTGCGGGGGCTAAAATGTGAATTCTTTGCACGGCCCGCTGTTAATGCAAATAGTTTGTAACAAAATGTAGCATCCGTATTTGTTTAATCTTGACATCGCTCACGGAAAATGAACTAAATAATTTTGTATCATGGCAGTACCGTAACTGATTTACGCCTCCGAGTATGCTGGACTGACCTCCGATCTCGAATCATCAGTAGTTACACGATAGGATTATCCTTTATGACCAGACAGAACATAGTCTGGAAGAACTCCAACTTCATAGAAAGAACCGAACAGCACGTTTACAAGGACTGCGTGGTGAATCTTGCAGGAATAATATGCGTGGATCACGTACAAGAGGCACAAGCAGAAACTCGAAAGCCCTTGTGCTGTTGGTGGCAAATTCTGCTCTTTTGGTGGAAGGGCAAAGGAATACATGTCCTACACTGAGGTGCTCGATTATGAAAACTAATAGACCTACAACATTCTTGTCAGTATCAGTGAGGGACGCATTGGTGGGCTCGACACGATCAAAAGAATGGACCGAGACCACAGTTATCAAGACTTTGACGAATAGGCTTAAAGACGGATCCAGTGGCATAAGTAGAATTTCCGCACAGCTCAGGCTAAGATTTTTCGTCTCCCCCCCCCCATCCCCAAACAACCAAAAAAATGCAACATACAATTTTATATATGTACCGGTACTTCGATCACTGGTGTATCAATAGGGGTTTATAGGGGGGATGTTTCACGGGGTTCATTTCTTTGACTTGACAGGGGAAAATCTAACATTTAGATTCTTCACCACACTCCCCCATTTTCAAAAAATTGACATATTGACAGGGCTCTCGGAGTAAGTTGGCGCTGAAGGCACCCGCATTGTATTATTGCTATGATCAGGGATGAATTGCTATAAACAAAAACCGTTGCAAACATTGTCATTGCGTCTGAACATTCCAGCTGCCTAGAAAAAAAAACTAACTTTTAAGGGTTATTTTAATGACGATGTTGTGTCTAGATACATTTAGAATAGCTCGTAACGCAGTCTATTTAAAGTCAGCCACGACGGTCTTCACATTGACAGCCGAGTTCAAGATTGTTTGTAACGATTCTTCATGGGTGGCATGAGTCTTTTTTGGGGAAAAAAATAGCATACAGAGAGGGCCGGAATTACACAGTTCTACCCCTTAAGCCAAATACATAATTCTATGCCCCCCTCCTTTTTCCCCCCTCAAACCCAGAACGTTTATTTACAACTTCCAATTGAATATATATAATAGTTTATTTTTTATACATAATAACTTAATACATTCTTTATAATCTTTATACCACAGTTTAATTTTAATTGAAATCTACACTACTTACTATACTACACTACAGGTCATTTTTTTCTTCTTATTTTTGGGGGGTGTTGGGTGACAAAACTTGGCCTGCTTGTTGATTTATTACTGGAGGCACCACAGTACATAACAATTTAGATAAAACCTGCCAATTCAAAAGGGGGTGGGTTGTCAAATGTCAATTATTATAGATAATTAGTACCATCCGTCACGAATTTCCGTATACACCGGTAATTTAATTATTGCGAATGTGAATATACATTTGTTTTATTTAATTAATATATGTTAATTTTTAAGTTCATCAATATGTTTGTTCAATTTCAATTGTATGTACAACGTGGTGAGCCCAGCCCTAGGCTGTGGGACTGCGCTATATAAGACCACCACTCATGAACCAGTTATGCAGGCACACTGGCGGCGTGAAAATTTGAGGCATCAAATAACATGAGTCAGGTTCATATTATAACTTAAATAGCTTATGTGAGCTTATGTTTTCTGATATAATCACCTTTCTTTGCACCCCCTAAAATACAACTTCATAATACAGTTTGGGAAATTTGGAATTAGAGGACTTTCCCAGAAAAAAAAAATGACCATATTTCTGTGTAGTAAATTGCACTGTACCATACACTCCACACGAACTATAAATTCCATGCTTTAAATTAATAAAAATGAGTCTTTATTTTGACCATGAGTAGTATAAGGTGTAGAAAATGATTATCATTTAGGAGGAGGTTTTTGAAGGAGGTGTAGGAGGTCCTCCCACAAGGGGGAATAACCCGATAATTACTTTTTTTTGTAATTGTCTTATAAAAGTTACCTCCCTTTGATTTTATTAATTTTTTTGTACCGGTACTGTTGTACGAGTGTAATTGTTTTAGTGCTGCTGTACGAGTGTAATTATTGATTAATTATTTTGTGCATGCCTATAATTATTTATTATTTTGATTAAAAACAAACATCGAAGAGATAACAAAAGAGGGATTGGTTTTATATAAATTTATTAATCATATTTTATGACAATCGCATGATTCAATGTATACAAGTAATTAAATTAATTATTACATCAAGAAATGGCGTCAGCGGGGCGAGTTTGCACTCTTTATGCCCCCCCCCCCCAATTACCCCTCCCCGGCCCAGCGGAGCGTTGGAGATGCCCCCTCGTCAGGACGGCCCCCACCCGGGCCCCTCACCCAAGTCTTCCACCAGGACGCCTGGGCGCTCGACCAGGACCCCGCCTGGGGGCCACCCCAACCAGTAGGCATCCGGTCGGTCCGACACTATTCGTTTAAACAGTGCACACGATCGACTTTTTTTAGGAGTTGGGATGGAAAATTTACGTCCTAATATCTTCCCCCACCCATCCCGGGAAAGCGTCGGGCGACCTATAAGAGGGATTCCACAGTGGGTTTCGACAACGCAACTAGCTCGCGCTGTAGCTGGGACGAAACGGTTGCCTACTGGCAGCTTTCTCATGGCTGCATTTTTTTAATCCTCGGCCAGAGGTTACCACCCTCGCCTCTGACCTCATACCCGTCACCGGCAACTTGTAATCATGATCCCTACCCTGGCTCTGCCTAATTTTGCGGCTGTGAAATATCACAACTGGCAACCCTTTGGGAGCTGTTTTATGTACGGCAGGTACCGAGCACATCCCTTGTCTGCCCACGTACGGCAGGTACCGAGCACATCCCTTGTCTGCCCACGTACGGCAGGTACCGAGCACATCCCTTGTCTGCCCATGTACGGCAGGTACCGAGCACATCCCTTGTCTGCCCACGTACGGCAGGTACCGAGCACATCCCTTGTCTGCCCACGTACGGCAGGTACCGAGCACATCCCTTGTCTGCCCACGTACGGCAGGTACCGAGCACATCCCTTGTCTGCCCACGTACGGCAGGTACCGAGCACATCCCTTGTCTTCCCACGTACGGCAGGTACCGAGCACATCCCTTGTCTGCCCACGTACGGCAGGTACCGAGCACATCCCTTGTCTGCCCACGCGAGGCGTGCCCAGTAGTTTGTCCCCCGGGTAACGCCGAGGGGGTCGGTGGCCGACGCCTCTTAATCGACAAGCCACCAGACTTGTCAACCGGTGCCCCGGGGCATACAAGTATTTAATTGCATGATTCAACAGAATCACGATTTTTAATGTGCACAATAGTTCGTAACAATCAAACATGATTGCTTAAGCAATAACTCAACAGATTCATGATTTTTATTAGACAAGTGTAAGATTCAACAGAATCACAATATTTTTCAATGGCATAATTTTTATCATAGTTATCGTCCAGTCAAAGTCCTCATTCCCCTCGTGCTGTGTGTGTGTGTCTTAGAGACACCAAAACTACCTAAATATCTAGAGGGGATGTTGTTACATTGTCGGCCGCGACCTTCCGCTTTATATAGAAATAGGAGAGTGACTTTCTATGTTGGGTGTATGTATAAACTGCTGATCCCTGTGTTTTAAAACCCATATTTGTCCCACCCCCCACCCCCCCCCCCCNTTGTAAGAACCTTCATAAACTCTTGTTTGCCTACCGTGTTGTGTTGTTTTGTTAGTCCTTTTGTACTTGTTTTATTGTAATCACCGAAACAGTGGTATGTCTTACTACATAAGGAGACCATACCCAACCCCTCATACTCTAACTTAAAAAGCCCCGGAGTTCTCTTGTCGTATAATTTCCTAGACCTACAATCTTTACACTCTAATTCTAAAGTGCCGTTGCCGTTAATAAAGTTCTCTCTATGCATATCACAGACCTAACAACGTCAGACAAGGTACTTTTACTAAGGGCTAAGTATAGACTGTCTGTATCCATTTCCAGAGTTGAAAGTCCGTCCTGTCTATGTATTTGTCTAAAAAGTCATAATAAAACTCTAACATCCCAAGTCTTGCATATTGATAAACAAAAAACCCTATCTGGAGGGGGAGATCCCAATCTACTTTCTTTTTTAACATTTCAACTTCAAACAGGTCTTCCCCTAGTGATGCCATTTTTTAAAATCTCGGGTTATTTACAAAAGGGTCAGTCTCTTTACTACTACAATAGGATACTTCTGCGTGTTTTGACTTATTGGTCAATGTCTTGCCGTATGCCGCATTCCCCAACAACTTCATGGTCTCGCTAGTTATGGTATAATTGTCACTTACATCCCCTAATCTCCTCGCATTTGATACGAAATTTCCAAACTTCCTATGTCGTCTCTTGTCACGTTAATATTTTTAAAGATGGGCGTGAGCTAAAGTATTCTTTTAATGATTCTGGCACACTTATATCCAACTCTATAAAGCCGAAACAACTATCATCTAACACTGAATCAATAATGTTTTGTTCTGTCAACGGCCATTTTTTATTGCTATAGGAAGGTTTTAGTTTAGGAGTGGTTGATTTGTCTTTTTGCTTTAATAAAAAGGCTTTAATTTCTGGTTAAGTTTTCTTTAAACTTTGCCATTGGCATTCCCATATCTCTATAACATTAACCTTAACAGTCTCTCGGTCGTAATGTCAACTGTATTGTTATACAACTCTGTGAATGGTTTCTTGCTCAAGGGGTTTACTGTAACATCCCTGGGAAGATCTTTGCTGCGTTGCCCACAATACCAGGCATTACTATAATGAGTGGCATTTGTACCGTACATGACAGTGTTTATGAATAGGTCATTTGTGACAGCCTCATTTAAATTATATAGCAGCATGTAAAAAAAAAATTAATGAATATAATATTGTAGACAAGAGCTAACATAAAGATTAATTTAGATTTCTAATACCTGTACATAGTTAAAATATATAGAAAAAAATTGAACAAATATCAAGTTGTAACCTATTTCATAGGAGCAAAGTGCACACATTTCAGGTGTTTTTTTAGGTTGTGCTTAAGAGAACAAGCTAGTCCACATAGATGACAACTAAATGGCTTTTCTCCTGTGTGGGTTCTCATGTGCCTCTGAAGAAATTGCTTGGCATATGATTTATGATCACAAATTTCACACGCAAAGTTTCTCACGTTCAAATGAAAATTCATGTGGCGTTTTAAATTCGTGTAGCATTTAAATTTAAATTCACATAATTGGCACTTGTATGGTCTTTCATTAGTGTGAACCCTCATATGGAGTGTGAAAACTCTTTTGGTCTTAGCAGCAAAATCACACAAAGAGCACTTGAATGGTCTTTCATCAGAGTGAACACTCATATGAATAGTCAAAACCTCTTTGGTCTTAGCAGCATAATCACACAATGAACATTTGAATGGACGATCTTGAGAATGTTTATTTGTAAAATGTCTTGTGAGCTTTGATTTAATCTTGAAATATTTATCACAAGAGTCACAATAAAATCGAGTGTCCTCGATTTCTTGTAATTGAATTAATTTATCAACAACTGCCTGAACAGCTTCTTTTGCTCTAGAACTAGAATCCAAATTTTCAGATGAAGGAAATTCAGCAGTTGATTTTGTTGAGTGTTTATCAAAATGTCTCTCCACTCGTGTCCACTTGCGAGTTTTAAATCCACATATTTTGCACACAAACTTTTTATCAGGATGTAACATTTCCTTATGTTGTTTGAACGTGACTTTATCATGTGTCATGTAGTCACAAAAATTACATTCTAAGACTTCTAGGTCTGCATGTCTTTTCTTGAAGTGTCTTCTGAGCTTCCTGAATGTTGTGTAATATCTTCCACACATTGTACATTCAGCAATCCATGTTTCCTCAGACATTGTTGAGTCTCAATTGCTAGAGTTGTGTTGCAGAGTGAATTCTTCAAAATTTTTTTTTTAGTTGAAGATTGTTGTTTGGTTTTTAAATTATGTTCAACATTTTTCCTGGGGAAAAAAAAAATGTTTCATTAAAAAAATTATAGATTTATGAAAGCAAGTCATTTCCATATTAATAACTACGGAGTCAAAACAGAAATAAAACGGATTTTCTTCAACGAACTAAAGCTAAAGATAGATAGAAGCACATTTTGCATAATCTTCTATTTGTCTATGAATTATCAACATTAGTTATAGTATATCCATACCAAGATGGCTCTTGAAATTCATTAACGTGTTCTTTTTAAAAATAAAATTATTGATAGATTTATAATTTATAGCTATAAAAATGGGTTCATAAGAAGAATGCTTAACACTTTGTGTGTATAGGAAGTTTATTTCTAAAATAAATGCTTAACGATGTGTGTACAAGTATAATTCGAGAAAATATGCTTATTTAAACTTTTTATATGTGAACTGTAGCTTAACAGTATTATTTTTATTTTGTTCAAACAAAAAAACAAAATATGCAAAAAGGCAAAAAAAGTAATAATTATTAAGTGGCCCAATTTTATAACTTTAAATTGTTTTAATTTGAATAGAAGGATTTAACTTAGCAAGGTAATAATAATAATAATAATAAAGTTCATTTCAAAAACACGCTTCATCCCCAAAGGCTCGAAGCGCGGTACAAAGTAAAAAAAAAACAAATCTATAGTTTACCACATTTAAAACAAACGCAACACGACAAAAACTAAGTACAAGCATACAATGGCAAAGTCTTTCTAGCCATTTCAACCATAAGCAACACAGCCATTATGCATTAACTGGAAAATAATGTTGACAATCATCCCAGAAGGTGTTTGCGAAATAGAATTTTATTAAATTGTTCTGTCAACGGCCATTTTATGTTATAGAGATATGTTAATGTTATAGAGATATGGGAATGCCAATGGCAAAGTTTAAAGAAAACTAATCCAGAAATTAAAGCCTTTTTATTAAAGCAAAAAGACAAATCAACCACTCCTAAACTAAAACCTTCCTATAGCAATAAAAAATGGCCGTTGACAGAACACCTGAAATGTTTGCGAAATAGGTAATAAAAATTGTAATCTTAATTCCCCTCTCAAGCACCCACCCTTCATGTGGTTAACTGACCTTATATTCTTTAACCATGAGATCACATTACACTGACACAAAGTTATTAAAATGATATATATACCGGTAATTTAATTTTTCAAAACTTTAAAAATTCATCTTTCAACAAAACATTCACTAGTCATCTCCATCTAACCAAGAGTAATTAGTGTTCAATAGCAAGCTAGTTTTTACAAGTTGATTTTTTGAAAAACTCATATATTATTAATATTACTTAAAATTTTAGTTAAACAGAAACTAAAATAAAAATGACACATCCCTTGTTTAACTCAAGCTCTCTAGTGTTATAATATTCTAGTCACTGATAATAAGGTACAGATCTTTAGCATATTTATTTATTGAACAAGATGCATGTGTCTTCTCAGAAAAACTTTTAATTTTGCTGCATCATCCAAGTGAGCAAAGGGATATTCTGCTCCCTAAGTTTGAACAATACTTTTAAATATTTTTTTTTTCATTTTAAAGTTAGGTAAATTAAATTAAATAATTTTGTGTAACAGTACTAGTCTTGTGGGTAAATTTTATCTTTTTAATTTTTGCTCTAAGAAAATGAGACTTGAATTTTTACATTAGGGGCAATCCATAAATGATGACATTCTATTTTGGACACACCCAACATCACAAATTGGCACCAAATTTAGATACATCATAAAAAATTCATACAAGTTCATGTTATTTGCTTGTAAATAATTATTTAAACTTCAAACAAGTCCCGCTCTTTTCATAATTAACATGATCATATTGCATCCTAATATGTTTGCATTCTGGATGTTAAGCAATGCCCAGGTTATAATTTGATTTCAATTATGAGGTCAAGAAATTTTTAATCAATTTTTAACAAGAGTGAACAACACAAGTTCATCTAAGATAATCCCTAGGGTGGTCTAAGTTGCACTAATGGTTGACTTGATTTTACTGGTAAATGAGTAAATCATTTTTTTTTTAAACAATGTTGGTGAATTTGATTTCAGAATGACAATTTCTAACTTGTTCCATCTTAAACCAACATCTAATTAAACTGACTCACACTCAAACAGAAAAAGAATTTGGGAAAACAAATTAAAGCCAAGGATTTTAATTCTCAATCTTTACTTTTAGAAATATTAATTTACAAAAGAAGCTAAGTGGTTACAACTACAGGTGACCATCTTTACAGCTGACACTCCCACATGACTGTTTGTGATTATAGTTTATACGTTACAAAGAACACATGGAATAAATGGAATTCAATTAAATACATCAATAAAAGTATGTCAATTTAATAAAATTAGAAGTGTCAAAACTGACTAAGCCAAGTGGTAAGCCTAATACTAATAAAATTAAATAAGCCTTGTCTTATTTTAAGCCATAGCCATTTGTGTCCTTAGTCTTAGGTTAGTCTTAGTCTTAAAAGTTTTCTATTATTACTAATACTAATTAAAGTAATAAGTTATAGTTATAATAAACAGTAGTACTAGTGACTTTTAAGTCACTAAGATCACTGTGTCTGAAGACAATGTAGTACCGGTAGTCTGTTGTGTAGAACAGATCTCCGCAACAAGTGTGCCATAGCACAATATTGTTCCATGATATACTGTGACATGTTTACTTAGGCAATAGGGCTCAAAGACAAGAAATTACAGTTTGTGATGAGCTCAGCAATTTAATAAAATCGAGTTGATCAAATTTTGCTGTCAAATATCACAGAACATGTGCACCCACATATAAATTTGGTGAGTAAATATCTCCCAAATAAACTGATTAGCTTTTTAACATTTTTATTTTTTAGGTAGTTGCAAGAATGAGATGGGCAGCATTGGGATTGTTATTAAAAAGTGAGAACTTATCACAGGCATGGATTTTTTAAATGATATTTTTTGAGTAACAAAGTGAACTGTATTTAATAATGTAATTGGGTTAATTTTTGTTTGTATTACTTTTTTCATATGTAAAATGAAATTCTACTTATGCCCATTCATTGAGAATCATTGATGGTCTAAAATAATTCATATGAACTATTCCAGATAACTATTGCTAATGAATGAATGTGTCAGAATCATTAAAATGAAAACAAAATAATTATTACGTGGCACAAATTATTTGTAAAGTTTGGGAAGAAAATGTGGTATTTGAAATAAAATTATACATCATTTTGATAAATATTAACATATGAAAGAACAAAAAATGGGTTAAGAGCAAGGGTACTAATACAAATTAGAGGAGTACCGGTTAAGTATAGCATGTATCGGCCTACAGGGTGGCCCAAAAAATGTGATAACATCGCTTTATTGTCAGGAGCATAAAAAGGTACCAACACAGTTGTTGAGAAGGAGGGAGAGTGAGGGGAAGGGGAAGAGACTGAAAATGCTTTTGATAAGTCATTAGAGTTAGAGCAATAATTTTTATACAACTGACAACTACAAAACATTATATTTATATTAATTCAATTATATAACCATTTGTTATTGTTACTTCTAGATTACTAGATGTTCTCAATTTTTCTGGGCCACCCTGTAGATAAGTAACTGACTACAGCGTAGTAATAAATTTGGCTAATACAGAGAATTGGTGCCATTACTGCCATTACGCATACATTTAGGGTTCAGATAGAAGGTTTAGGGATACATTTAGGATTTAGGTTAGGTTAGTGATACATTTTCATAAGCGGCCAAGTTTAGAGTTCAGGTTAGCCGTTTAGACTTTTTAAGTACTCATCAGTGACAGAGAATCATACTGTATAGTATATATATAATATATATTATTAAATTTCACGGGTCATTGCAACCAAGAAGGCGGCCGTACAAGCAGAATTATCGGCTAATTGAAATGACGAATGCCACGGCGTCTTTTGGGTGTTTATTATAGTAATAGTTGCAGTGAATTAGGGCTTAGGTTAGGTTGAGAGATCTATTTAGTTATGGTTCAGGTTTAGTCTGGTTAGGCATAGATGTCATAGTCATAGTTTAAAATGGCATAGGGATCGATTTAGTTTTAGGGATACATTCGTGGCTCGTGCAATTCGATAAAATAGTGGCATTCGTCCTTTAAATTTACCGAATTCTCTTAAGATTTTCATAAGTCAATGACCTTTTATCTGCGACGTTTATGTTGCTTTCTTTTAGACATTTCTAAGTAACTTTGATTTAAAGTTCAACCATTTCTTCGGTTTAAATTTCTTACTTTCTCCGACATTTCCTGTTCAATATTTTGTAAAAACAAACACATATTCTTAGAATTAGAGGACAAACTTTTATGATCCAAAATTTACATTTTTTGGAAGGTTGTGGCTATTCGGACCCGGGTCCGAGAAGTGAGAGCTTGGGTGGTTTTTTTTTAACTTTAAAATTATAGTAGGGTTTGTAAGACAAAATTTGGTATCAAATGAAAGATAATTGAATGGACTTTATGTTTGTAAACTTACTTCTTTTAAGTTTAACTAAAATAAACTACCACCCATGACATTAACATATATATATGAAAAATTAAAGGCTTTCAAATGGATTGATTGATCTTGACCAACTTTGGCACATATAATTCATATGGGGCCGTCCATAAAGCACGTCACGCTATTTTTTATCATTTTTGACCCCCCCCCCTTTCCCCCCGTCCGATCGGAACAGCACACCCCCCTCCCAAACTTTCAAAAAACCCCGGACCCCCCCCCCCCCCTCCTAAAGTATGTCACACTTTCGAACAAATTTTAAAAAAAAATTAACACCTAATTAAAATTTAATCTAAAACATGACACTTCAATATTAAACTGTATTAAAATATAAAATTTCAAATTAAAACAACTTTGACATTATAAAAATGAATTTAATAGTTCAATAGTAAAATAGTTAATTGTCAACAGTTTTCACAGTTATTCCTTGAAGCAGTAACTCAATCTAGATTGCATTTAAAAACAAAAATTGCAAAAATTTGACTAGACAATTATAAACACACATCATTTATCTGCTGCTTTATTTATTTGTTTCATTTACAAAAGGTGAGGTCAAGTTTTAGATATTTTCCGTTTATGCAATCTGTTTACACAGGATAAGAAACTTGACCTCACCCAGTGATTAAATAATAAAAATGAAACAAAACATTTTGACTAAAAAAGACTAGATTGACAAATTATGAGACAAACCTTGTGCTATATTGAATCTGTTTATTATGGGCCTGTGAATTATGTTTAATTTTAATTCTAAAATATTCACTGGACATCATCCATCCTTGGTGAAGTCAAGTGTTCATCCATAGTTACGACTGGCATCAATATTTCACCATCATCGTTTCCTGGAAGGATATTTGCAGACAGATCATCTTCATCCTCATCTAGCCACTCAACATCATCTAAATGTGCATTTTCTCTTCTGGCAATAACTGCCATGAGTTCTCTTTGCCTTCAAGCAGTGATTCTCAAACTCAAAGGGCTGATGCCTTTTATCAGAGTTGATTCTGGAACAGTTTGGGTTGGCACATTCTCCCGAGCCCGAGCTCTGTGTTGTCCTGCATGTTTCTTCAACATTGTTTAAGTGACAGTACTTTGCAAATTCGATCAAGTAAGCTGGTCTGCAAAGATGGACAATAAAGATCATATGGTTGTTCTTTGAAAACTCCTGTTGATCTCGGCAAGGCTATACATAAAACAAGGCTTCGCAACAGCATACTAGCGCTCCTAGCGAGAGGAATCGTGAACAACACATTCAGGAGATACGCATTTCATGCTATTTTAACATAAAACTAATTCAAATGTTTCACAAAATTTTTGAAAATTATTTTTAAAGCTAATTAAATTCTACTAAAAAAATAAAAAATAAATTAGAAATAAAATTTTAAAAAATAAATGTGTGACGGCACACATGTCCTGACCCCACCCTCCCCACTGTCACAAACTGTCACACTTTCTTACACCCCCTCCCCCCTCTGGAGCGTGACGTACTTTATGGACGGCCCCTATACCATCATTATCCGGAAGGACCTCTTAAACTTAAGGGCCTTAACTTAAAGGGTTATGAACTTTTTATAACATTACGTTTGGGGCCAGGGGCCCAATATATCGTGTTTTTTTTCAAAATGAGCTACCGGTATATAAATAAAATTACTAAAAAATACTCCTACATGAATGGATGGATCTTGAGCAAACTTAGAATACATAAACTTTATTATCCATATTCAAATACCGAAGGGTACTGAACTCATAAAAATATCATCCTTCTCGGGCTGGGGGCCCCATTTCATTTTACCTTATATAAGCTATATAAATATTAATAATAATAATATTCAATATAGAACTTTCCCTAAAGTTCGATACTTTTAAAAAGCTACATCTACGGCATTTTTAAATCCATTTGTATGGGACAAATTTTAAATTTTAACTTCATAACTTATCTGAACGATTTTATAGGGCCCCATCTCAGGCAAAACTATTTCGGTACAATTATTGAATGGTCCCCCTCTAGGGATCGGTACCCTATCGGAAAGCTCATTCACACACAGGATCATCGACAGGTTGGATGCGGTCCAGCGATGGACAGCACACTTTGTCCTGAATCGCTGCAGCAACACCTCAAGTGTTGGCGGCATGCCATAAACATTGGGGCTAGTCACCATTGGAAGAGCGGCGACGAATATCCAGGGTCTCCATAGTGTACAAATAAAAAATGGGCTGGTGCACTGCTCCAGAATTAAACAGAAAATCATCCCTCTCCCACTAGACAGCTAGTAGGTCATTGCATGCAATTCCGGCTCATAATAATAGCAAGAACACAGTACAGTACTTCTCATTCCTGCCGAGGACAATCGGGGACTGGAACAAGCTTCCAAAAAGGAACAGTTGAGGCGACATCACTTGACACAATTGCATCTATTGCCTCAGGACGTTTAAATTCTTTATATGAATTTTTGTTTGTGTGGTAGTGTGGTGGTTTAGGGTTGACTTAGGTCGCACCAGGTCGACCCAAGACTTGTAGCATGGCAGTACGTCTACCAAAAGCACTACGATGTACAATCGCTAATTGTATACTGGTATGTACGCCTAAGTTTATATGAAACTTGAGGCCGTTCAGCATGTGTTATTAGGACTATATCAATTATAGGGGTTGGTCGACGCATGCATACGTGGATCTTTAGGGGACAAGGCTCTCTGCCGCATACCTAATAATGGTGAGCTCACTGTAAATGGGTACATTAAGTGAGATTGACAATCAATAAAATTATAAAACACTACTTAACTTGATTACAAATGAACATGAAAAGTTTAACATTCCAGAAGAAAAAAATGTACTCTACGAATGAACAAGGGTATAAATGCATTGGCATAACAGAAAAGAAAAAAAAAAAAGATATTCCATCGTGATGGAGCGTAGACTACAGATCCATCTTTACTCTGGGTTTATTCCCTCTTTGAGTAATGCGGACGGATCTGCGTGGCATAATTGGCGGAGGTGATTCTGCCACTGTTCTAGGTTGACTACTCGTCAGTGCCACTTTCGGTTTTGTCCTGATTATTATCACGGGGTCCTCCTCGTCACTGTCACTGGACTCGATTGTTTCTGGGGGTGTGGCACTTGAAGCTGGTACGAGGTCCAAAAGTGGTGCTTTGGCTACTAGAAGGTCCTTTCTATTGACTGTTTTCTCGGTCCCTCCCGCTAAAGGGAGAAGCCTATAGACATGTTTACCAGGTAGTCGGGCCGTAATGCAGTATAGATCAGGCTGCCAGAAGTCCTGAATCTTGTTCCGGCCTACCACCCGATTTCTAACATATACATAATCACCGACAGACAGTGGATGATCGCGGGCGTTCGTGTCAGTGAAAGCGATCCGTTTGGCAGCTTCACGTTGCAGGTGGTCAAGTGCGAGGCGGTGTGTCTCCATTAACCGGTGGCGATGCTGTCTCACCCAGTCGATGCCTGTTGGTGCGTCATCTGTCGGTCGAAGCAACAGTTCGTCGATGGGGAGGCGAGGGGCTCTGCCAAAAAGGAGAAAATAGGGAGCGAACCCTGTAGAAGCGTGAGGAGTATTATTGTACGCCTGTACTAGATCAGGTAGGAAAGTTGGCCACTGTCGTTTCCTCTCAGGTGGTAATGAGCGGAGGAGATTGTGTAGCGTCCTGTTAAACCGCTCACACTGACCGTTCCCTTGTGGATGATATGGAGTAGTATGAGATTTTTTTATGTGGTACAGCGTACAGAGCTCCGCAATGAGCCGTGATTCGAATGACCGGCCTTGATCTGTTTTCAAAGCGGGCCCCATTGGTTGATCTATATTGTCCTTTTTCTTCTAAAGTTCTAAATTTATTTCTGCAAAGCTATCCTCAAATTGAATCCTGCCGACAACGCCAAAACTGTAGCCGAGTGGTGGTTTAGTTTACAGTTTTTTTTTTTAAAATAAAATCAAAATGAAACAATCAGGTCTTGAGGACTATAGCTTTTTAATTAATGCTCTCCTATGATGAAAACAAGAAAAAGGACACTATGAACTATGGAGAAGAAGCCTATGAAGAAAAAGGGAAAGAAAAAGAGAAAGAAAAAGGACAATATCTGAAAATAAACAAATAGTACAGGTTAACAATGTCCTGACTAACATAGCTAATAATAAACATGTTACATAACCACGTAATTACACGTGGCGACAACATATACTTAACTAGAAAGCATGATAAGTGATACGTAAGTAGTATTGGTTCATACACAGGGCAAAGATAATTATCTTGTACTACGAATGTTCTAACTATAAAAGAAACCACGTGCAGTGTTTAATTTGAAACACGTGCACAGTGTTAATGCTACACACAGAACCAGAGTGCGATGTGAGGGCTAACGTAAACTTTAAAGATCTTGAAGTTATAATAGTATGCCATCCAGGTATGGTGTCTATGTAAGAGGCACACATAGCGGGACAGTAAATGACTACCGTTGGCTTGATACTTGTATCTGTCCATCGCTGTGTCTTGTTAAGAAAACAGCAGATTGCAGAATGAATCATAGTTAAATTATATGGGATGTGATCCTCACATGCACTATTTCCTATGTGAGAATTTAGCACACGGCAGGAAAGTTAGCCTATTACACATATTTGACGGACACTCGCTGGTTGTATACTGTTGTATCAATAGCTTATTTTATAAGCGCATTGCAGTATGTGTACCCAGAACGATATGCAGTTGTTTGTTACGCACAAACCCTGGTCACTGGTATCTATTTATTAATCCTATTAAATAATTTATTTAACGGTTGTATGTTAACCTTTAAAATAGCATGAGCATAAGTCTACACGCTGTAGGTTATCCTACACTCTATCCTGGTTATAAGTCTGAACAGAAATCTTCCAATGCTAACACTCAACAAGTTCCTACTAACCACAAAGAAATAAAAATGGCGTAATTGCCTCTACTTACAGAGCGTTCCAATGGGCCGCACTGAACAAAGGCACAATGCAGGTATGCTGACCAAAGCTCGAAATGACCCCTACCTCGTGTGCTCCCCTTTTTAAAACCGTGCGCGGACATATCAGAGAGCCCCTACGTCACACCTAAACCGAGTCGGTCTAAGTTTTGCCTTCTGGCCAGTTTCCTGGGATAAAATGCCTAACTCTGGGGACTAATCCAGAGTAATAATTAAAATCTTTATCCACATCCCTAACGACTTATATGTAATCTGTGCAGTTTTGTCTTAGCTATCTAAGATGCTATTTTATATTTTTATGACTTAAATAGTTTTTAAGATATTTTAACTAGAAGGGGGTGGGGACCACTATAAATGAAGGCGAAAACTCCTTTAATGACTAAATATTAAAATATCCTCCAACGATGGAAACTTGTAAATATGCTAAGGTATAGTGAATAAAATCCCCGTCTTAACTAGATGTAATGTATAACTTAATACGCTAGGGTTCCTGATAAATAAATTATTGAATTTCTAACCAATGCGCACATCGTGGTATTTTATTATTTCCTCCCTATGCGCCGGTCGTATAGTGACCGTCCGGGGGGAGGGGGGGGGAAGGTGAAAAGGGATACCTGTTACGCACCGCGCCAGTGCTACTACACACCACGCGGCCTTGAGTTGGGCGCCAGACATGGTTTACGTAACGGGTCAAATAGTGGGTTGGGGCATACACTGCCACATCTGTATAACCTGCCCATTGAACAGGTCATATTTCATTCATCCTCCCTTGAAAAACCGGAAAAGGTTATTCTTGGGGGTTGGGGATGGGGCTGAAAATTTGACAGGATGTGTTGTCGTCAGCAACGAATCTTTCTCCCAAGTTTCAGTGCGATTGGATGACGGGAAAAGGGAAATTTCATTTAGCCTTCCGAAGATTTTGCCAAAAATACACGAACAAAAGCGAAGTTACTATTAAAGGATTAAAAAATAGAATAATATAATTTGAAAATAAACTTTCAAATTGTTGGTAACTAAATAAATGAGTTTGTAAATAAAACTAATTATTTAATAACTTTTAGTAGTAAGTTGTATTACTTTTTGACGCAAACATTTGGAAAGAGCAGGTCCTTCGAAAAGATGCCTGCAAGAAATTATGGGCCGGGGAACAACAAACGTGACAATTTATGTAAATACGGATTTCACTACCGGTGGGTTGGAAGTCGCAATCCACCACTTGGCCATCCACCCAGAATTGCAAGTACAATTATTCAAAGCAATATATATCATTAAAAAGTGGTCCAGTTTTAATTCGCTTTATTTATACCTTGATGAGCCGATAATGCTACTGGATATATTACACTTTATACATAACGTGAGATGTATTTATAATAGGAATAATTTTCATTTGAGATGTCATTTGCGGCGCTCGGGTGACCGAAAACAAAACGTTTTTGCCCCACTCAGTTGGACGGCACTGACTTAGACTTGGAGTAGAGGGCCTGATCCTCAAAAGGACGGAAACATATCCAGGGAAGCGGAAGCAAGGGGTGGTAGCTCAAACTTATGAGTCAAGAATGTGGCAGTGACATCAGGTACCGTAGAGAGATATCAAGAAGGCCATGCGCAAATACAAAGTGTATTTATTGTGCAAGAAAGCATGTACCAAGACAATGTCACGCAAAAATTCAGTTCGTGTCTCAATATGGCAAGCAAGACCATTTTTGATCAGTAGTGTATGCAAGTCAAATCTTGTAATAACAGTCGTCCTCTGTAAGTCAGGATAAAATCTAGTGAATAAATGTTCTTCATTGGTAGCATTGGTAGTGTTTTCTTTTTTAAAAAAAAAAGACTTTGCATGTGTGGGAATCGGTGGTCACTTTTAAGGGAAGGTAAATAGCCTTCACGCTGGACCCTGGAGCGAAAGTGAACATCCTCCCCTACAGATTCATAAGTCAATTTCGAAGGAGGAGACGTCAGAAGTCACCTGCAAGGCATACAACATACAGTGGGGAAACATTGTCTACTGTAGGCAATGCATTTTCCGTATGGAGTCCCCCAAGAGTGGAGATTGATATCTTGATACAATTATTTTTAAATGTGCGGGTGGGGGGGGGTGGGGGGTAAAATGTGAATCCTTTGCACGGCCCGCTGTTAATGCAAATAGTTTGTAACAAAATGTAGCATCCGTATTTGTTTAATCTTGACATCGCCCACGGAAAATGAACTAAATCATTTTGTATCATGGCAGTACCGTAACTGATTTACGCCTCCGAGTAGGCTGGACTGACCTCCGACCTCGAATCATTCAGTAGTTACGCGATAGGATCATCCTTTATGACCAGACAAGAAGATAGGCTGGAACAACTCCAACTTCATAGAAAGAACCGAACAGAACGTTTACAAGGACTGCGTGGTGAATCTTGCAGGAATAATATGCGTGGATCACGTACAAGAGGCACAAGCAGAAACTCGAAAGCCCTTGTGCTGTTGGTGGCAAATTCTGCTCTTTTGGTGGAAGGGCAAAGGAATACATGTCCTACACTGAGGTGCTCGATTATGAAAACTAATAGACCTACAACATTCTTGTCAGTATCAGTGAGGGACGCATTGGTGGGCTCGACACGATCAAAAGAATGGACCGAGACCACAGTTATCAAGACTTTGACGAATAGGCTTAAAGACGGATCCAGTGGCATAAGTAGAATTTCCGCACAGCTCAGGCTAAGATTTTTCGTCTCCCCCCCCCCATCCCCAAACAACCAAAAAAATG